>JARHVA010004042.1:1485000-1640000 GCA_037957365.1 Torreya grandis
CCACTTTTTTTATCAAAGCTATCATCAATCTAACATCACATGTAACCCAATAATATTGTCACACTCCACCTAAACCTATGTTTGTCATGTGATCCCACTCATCCATGGTGACATCCCTCTTCATCCTTGTCATCAGCATAGGTAGTTGATCTCATGATGTCAACTCTTACCTAGCCTATATCTGCACACAAACCTCAAGTCACATACTTTCCAATATAAACCTCTACCCTTTTTTCCATTCTCTTTGGGAGAACTAAATTGGCCTGAGGCCCTCATCTAATCTATGTAGGTAGCACTCAATTGACATGGGGTCTTCTGAGGTTATCTTGGATATATACACACCTAACTATCTAACATGTTGACCCACCTAAACCCTAGGCCCAATTACCTATCTCTAAACCCTAGACCCAACTACCTATATCTAAACCTTAGACCCAACTACCTATCTATAAACCCTAGGACCAACTGCCTATCTCTAAACCTTAGGTCTAACTACCTATCTCTAAATTCTAGGCCCCATGGCTTATATCTCTCACCCTTAACCCCATGACCTATTCAACCTCCATTTTCCTAACCACTTACCTTAACAAATTTTTAAGCATACCTCACCCTTTTTCCCTATGCATTGGGAGAACTACAGTAGTATAAGGCCCTCACCTAAGCTATATAAGCAACACTTAGTTGACACAGGGTCTTCTGAGGCTATTTCATCCATTAGGCTTGATGACTAACTCAACTAGGGATCCAAAATGGAACTTTTCTTCCTATTTAGGGTTTTTTACTATGACCAACATTGATTAAAGCTACCAAAGTTAGTGCCAGATATCAGCTGACATTGGTGCCTTATCGATTGACATTAACAAAACCTACTGACATAAGTGACTAGTTCAACCCTAGGGTCGACCAACCTACATCTAAAATTTAGTTTTTTACTAAAAACTACCCCCAACCCCTCTAAAATTCACTTAAACCTACCCTCACCCCATTTACTACCCCTCTAGTTTCCCTCTCCCCCTAACCATAAGAAATTAGCCCAAATCTCAAATTAACACCTTTAAATTAAAATTCAACTCAAAGAGGATCTTACCTCATCTATCCATCTCCTTTGAGCTCAAATTTCTATAAATTGTGGTGGTGCACCTTCAACTAGGTCCCCTCCTAGCTCTACCATCTTTTCCCATACCAACACTTTCTCAGTCACACCATGGCCCACCAAGCACTCAATCTAACCCTCACTATCACACACTCTTCTAAACCACTTATCTCTCACCAACTCATGACAAATAGATAGGGTAGAGCTATCCTATGCCCCACAACACCCAGAGCTCTTTTTCTCTAATCAAATGTTGAAAATGAGTTTTGATTTTCTATAAAACCCCTTTTATTAGGTTTGGTCACTTGCCAACATTGGTAGTCTTGACATAAGATGTTGATGTTGGTAATACTTACTACTAACATTGGTGATATAACCAATGTCAACAACCTTAAACTTAGAATTTTCAACCCTAAAAACCACCCTTTGGACTACACCTTTAGTCTAAGGCAAGTTAGAGATCACATATATATACCTGACAATGACAACTAGCCTTGGAGATCACTTAAATCTCTACCCATGATGACTCTGACTGGAGATCATGAATATCTCCTCAACCATTGATCCCTTTAAACCAACCTTCAATTATTTATCTTTACCACTTATGTTACCTCCCTATAGTTATCTATTATACACATTCATTATGTCAAGTGTTTTAGATCATAAAAAAGCTAGTCCTATCACCTGTAACCTTTTATGTTTTCTAGGATCACTTCCTACCTCATATACCTATAACACATGGACCATTGAAACTACAACTTTGATATTTTTAACATTATCTCCTATCACTTATACACTATTATTTGGTTATTTATATTTGAGTCCTCTTTACCTTTACCTATTATTGATGGTGTTGACTATAACTCATAGTAGTACACACACAAGCAGTGATGTTACCATGTTCTCACTCAACATCCACCCACCCAATTAACTCTTTATCAAACTAGTACCTAATTATACATTCTCCTTCATCAGTTCCCATTTTGAGGGGGGATACCTCATCCCATACTTGGATCATCCAACTCCTATTTATGTCTTACAACTTGTTAGCAAAAATTATAAGACAAAAGTGGAAAATGTAGACACCAAAATTACATCAGATATGTGCATAACTCCTTGTGTTGAAACCCCCCTTGGGCCCCTTTCAATAATTAGTCTTCTTAACCAATGTTTTCAGCCCTCAAAAATTTAGTTAATTTAAAATATTTAATTAAGTTAATTAAAAACCACTTATGCCACCTTACCTAGCTACCTCATCTTAAGACTAATTCTTACCCCTTGAGTCACCTGAAGACTTTGTCCCCTAATCCTAACTACCCATGACTTATTTTCACCCCCAAAAATAAATTCATAACTAACTACATCCTTCATAACCTCACATTTTTATCATTTCCTAATCGATACCACACTTGGCAGGAGAAGGAACAAAAAAATATATATTTCTTTTTCCTATTCTCATGCCACTGATGTCGGTCAACCTATGACCAACATTGATGGGATCACCTACATCAATTACATAATCCAAATTCCAAGATAATATTTAGGTCAATATAAATTATAAAAATTGAATCATTTACATACAAGCTTTTTCACTCAACTTTTTACATCTAGGCTTATCATTACTCTACATAAATCAGTCTAGATTAGGAATTGATATACTACTTAGAGATTTGATTTTTTTGAACCAACAACAGACACTTTTATTTTTGTTGACCTACTTCAACACACCTAATCAAATCCATCTATATAGCACTTATGGTTCATCCATTTCACTATCTAATTTTATCTCTATGTTTTATAATTCCTTTAAATAATCATTCTATAATTATTTTACATTATACTATTTATCATTTTACAAACATCCTGACTCTCCCTATAGAGGAGTGGTAAAACTCCTTCAACTATTTCCCTCTAATTCAAACATACCAACCTTTTGTCTAGACCCACCTGAGTCTTACAGACTCCCTTATGACTCTTCCAAACCTCATAAACCTAACCAACATCCATCTCCCACTTCAAAAAAGTCTCCTACAACCTCATAAGAACCTACTACCCCTATCAACATCAATCACATAACTGACATCAATCATATCTCCTTATCAACATTGACAACATAATTGATGTCGATGACTATATATTTCCACCAACTTATCTAAGCCTTCGTAAATAACATCTAAAAACACCAATAACTCACATTACTTGCACTGTGTCACTCTCTACTACACTCAGACTGTAAGAACAATATGAACATCTTTCTCTTACTCTCTCTTTCATTTTCTTATTCGCTACCATTTTGTTTCAAAAATTGGACTGTCATCCCTAAGGAATTTTGACACTTCCAAGAATTAGAGCATAGTTTGGCAACCCACTCATATATCTACTAACAAAATTTTTTGGTGGTAGTGATTTATTATTCATAGGTAGTCCTCCATAGCCAAAAAGAGTGTTCAACATCATCTGGATATGGTGTGTAACCAATTTGTGTTCTCTCTAATCTCTAATCCCTAATTTTCATAATTGATTCTCCTTAAAAATCAAATAGATTCAAAATTTAGTGAAACAAGAGAGAGAGAGAGAGAGAGAGAGAGAGAGAGAGAGAGAGAGAGAGAGAGAGAGAGAGAGAGAGAGAGAGAGAGAGAGAGAGAGAGAGAGAGAGAATGAGGGAGAAAATAGGATATATAAGAGAAAAGTGGAAGAGAGAGGAGAATGAGCATGTCATCAAAAATTCATTAATGAGATGCCACCACCTTGTATTGAATTATCAAGCACATTTTGATCTAATCAGGACTAGTATTTTATTGACAAATTAACCTTTTCTTATCTCAATAGCCTCTGAACCCTCACATTGGCTAAAAGATACATTGGAAGACAAAGATATGTTAAGGATGATGAGTAATGATCCATTAGGAAGGAAAATATTTAAATCCCTCTTAAAATTGATTGAATGCTCTGAATGCATTTCCCAATCCCCAAATTTATCCCTTGGAACTCTATGCCACAAGACACATGGTTTTCATTATAAGTATATACTCTTTAGATTTATAGATCTGACAGAACCATGACTATATCTATTTTAAGTGGCTATAGGTAAATTTTTGTCAAGGCTATGACTATGTTGGAATAGAAGAAACTCTTACATATCATGTTTATATTTTTCCCTATTCCAATATTTATCATAGGTTTACTATAAATGGAAAACCAATCCATTTAATGGTTTTCCTATATTTATCCTATCAATGAAAAGCCTATAGGCCACATATCTTCCTTTTTGATCTCTATTAGGTCTAAATAGACCTATTCTACCTCTGAACCTTATATAAATTTAGAATTCATTATATTCACATATCTTCTTTAAATAACAATGATCATAGTCATGAAATAATATGGCAACCCTAGAAATGGACCTTGTATGTTCTAAGTCTTTAACCAAAGATCCTGATCAAGCTTTTAATGGTGATATTTAGAATGCCTATTCTAGTTTAACTTGGATCATATCTAGGTATTGTTTCTATGTATTTTACTATTAGAGTTCATGATATCCTTGACATCTATAACCTATGTGGCATCATCACCATGTTGTTTATCATATTTAAAGATATGATCATTAAAAATTTGGAGACACGTCACCATCTTTTGTCTACTAGATCTTGATTGAATTTTATCCATTGATATTTTATTCAAGATTCCCAAATTATGAAACTTGGAAACCCAACATTCAATCTATGAATGTTGACTTCTTGACTTTATTCACACCATCAATCTTCATCTACAGTTGAATGCATGTCATTGATATTTGATCTACTAGATCAAATACACACCATAAATCCTTTAGTTCACCATGATAATGCCACTTATCATCTTTTTATTTATTATTAGGATCCTCTAACTTTTTAATCTTGATCTCACCATTTATATTTCATTATATGATTGAATGCGCACCATAGATCTACTTGGGCCCATTGACTCGAGCTATCATCTATGTGATGTTGATCTTGATTCGAGCACTCGAGATCTTTCCAATTGTTAGTTTCACATTTAATCTTATGATCCTTTTAATCTTAAACATCTATTTCCCATTATTTTTAATTTATGTCCCCATGTACATCCCACTCTGATAGTTCAACTTTGAAGGTTTATATCTTTAGATAGAAAACTCATCAAGACACCAATTTTGTATGGAATATTCAAAGAATGAAAATATTAATATCCACATGGCCCTTTATATTTTATATGCCTCCTAAGTTTACTTATTAAATACACAAAAAAACTTACATTTTCCTTTTTGCATAAAGTGTTATTATAGTCTAGTTCCCTGGTCTTCTGGTTTCATCTTTCTCCATTCAAAGTTTTGATAAACCTTTGAGACTTTGAGAAATCCTAATTCATCCCCACTAAATTTTTTGAATACTATGGAAACCTATTGGATCCTTTCACTTGAAATTCTAGACATATTTCCTATAGACACCTAAATCTGGCCACCAATGACCATTAATCAGGCTTTTGACCAATTTCTACCAAAATGCATAATTTGGCCTAAAAACACTAAAACACATTAAAATATTATAAAATAACATATTAAAGTGAAAATTTTGGCTAAATTATCCCTAAATGGGTCAATTAATTTTAAGGGACAACTAAATTTGATCACATAATTTTGAGTCAAAATGTCATTTTTGCACCTAAGTGCCCTAGATTGCTCTATTTTGTCAAATCTATTGCATGAGATATGTGTTTTTGTTATTTGGTTTTGACAACATCATAAATGGTATAACATATCTAATACATCTAAAATCAACTTCTAATTCCAATCCAATCAAATTTTAAGGCAATAATAGGACATTTTGATCAATTTAATTAATTTGTGTACCAAAGAGCCAAGGTTTACACCAAAATGACTAATAATTCTTAAAGTTAATTAATTAAAATCATGATCCTAATTAATAATTCTGTGGAACTTGTTGAATAAATCTTTATTAGAAATTGATTATCATTAACTACATCATCAAATGACAGCATCCTATGGGGTGGCATCCATAAGCCATAAATGCATAAAATATCAAAATTTATGTCTCCCATGCCTCATTAAGACCCTCCATGCCTATTCATTGCACCTCTATCCCAAATATTGATGAGCTTATTTATGAATTTTAAATACATAATTGAATTAATCCTTAGCCACACATCTTCATCTTGAGATGGGCAGTTCATGTTGATTCTAACCATTTTTAAAAAATTAAAAATAGGAGAGCCATGAACATGCATTTTAAGAATTTTTATGTCAAACTTATAATGCCTAAATACATTCAAAATCATGATGTTTTAGTGTTATAATTCCCAAATATTGAGCCAAGTTAAGCCAAAGCCAAACATGGCTCCAAAGAGAGATGGAGGTAGCCACACTTTATTGATACAAACTTCATGAGCACAAACCAAGCAAGCTACTTTAACAAGCTATTTGAAACATCCAAGGAAGGTGAAAGATGGTTTATTTTTAATTTTTATTGTGCTTTCCATTCTAGTATTTTCAACTAAGATCCCACTTTGTGATAGGCTTTTGGTGTTAGCATTAGTGTGTTTTATTTGGATTTGTTTTATTCACTACCACAATACTAATCTCCCCTTATTACGATCCTAGTTCACATCTCTAACATTGCAAAGAGAGATGGAGGTAGCCACACTTTATTGATACAGACTTCATGAGCACAAACCAAGCAAGCCACTTTAACAAGCTATTTGGAACATCCAAGGAAGGTGAAAGATGGTTTATTTTTAATTTTTGTTGTGCTTTCCATTCTAGTATTTTTAACTAAGATCCCCCTTTGTGATAGGCTTTTGGTGTTAGCATTAGTGTGTTTTATTTGGATTTATTTCATTCAATAACATAATACTAACCTCCCCTTATTTAAATCTTAGTACACATTTCCAAACCTCACTCTAGGATCTCTCTAGAATACTGATCCATTTAGGTAAAGTTTTGTATGTAGGCTAAAATTGGCCAACATTTTTGATGACATCCTAGGTTTCATGCCTACTATACTAAAAATTAGTTGCATTATCTAATTCATTAGGCATATGAATTCATAATATTTCCAAGATAAACTATTGTAAAACTTATAGAAGCTTGGACCCTTCTAAAAACCTCCTTTTGAAGCAATAATGACTAATGAAACAAAACTAACAATGGGACCAAAGAACTTAGGGAAGGGAACACACAATAGAAAATAAATGTGCACAAGGAACTTAGAATAAAACATAATATATATTATTATATATTAAAATGACTAAAAAATCTCTTAATAACAAGGATTTAAATGAATTCCATTGACTAGGATGGGTAATACCTCTCCATCCAGTTGCGCAAGCTAAAAAGAATTATGTTGTTTAGATTAATGAATCAAATAAAGGACACTTCACAAGCTATCAAACATGGTATGGTTTCCTAGATTAGCCTTATTTGAATTCCACTTGAGGATTAGGTCTCCTTATTTTAATTCCCTTTTTATGGCTCTCTTGTCAAAAGCTTTCTTGACCTGCACTTGATGTGACTCTAGTGTCTTCATTGTAAGGTCTCTAGTTTCTTCAAGCTCCATGAGATCTACCATCCTCATTCTCATAGGTTCACTCTTTATAAAATTAAGTGAATGGGATAACTATAAGGTAGGTAAATCAAGATAAATGGGTAATTTGGCTTCCACTCCATATACAAAAGCATATGGTGAGTTTCTAATTGCAACTTTTAGAGTCACTCTATCAACCCATAAAATTATTGTTAACTTTGTGCATCATACTCTCTGATTCTCTTATATATTCATCTAGATAATCCTTATCAAGTTCTTATTTATGGACTATACTAGTCCATTTCCTTGGGTGTAGTAATTGGAGGATGTACTAAGGTATATGCCCAACTAAAGTACCCACTCACATGTTCTCATACCAACAAATGCCAAGGCATTCTATAAAATTATTGTTATTGGTACACCAAACCTAGTTACTATAGTATCATAGAAGTCCAACACTATTGTTTCATTGGCTTATTTCAAGGAAATCGATTCCACACACATGGTGAAGTATTCTATAGTAGTGATAACCCATTTGTTTCCTCCATTGGAAGGTGGATTGATCATTCCTAGGAACTCAAAACCCCACTGCATGAAGGGTTGTTCCACATGTATTGGGTTGAGATTAAAGGCTACCAATATTTGTTTTCTTACAAAGAGAGCACATTTTTTGCACTTACTAACCCATGTATATGCATCTTTGAAAATTTTGGGATAATAATAACCAACTCTCATCACTTTTGTTATTGTAGTCTTTAGAATAAAATGATGTCCTACATACCCATCATGAAATTGATCTAAAAGCCTTATCACTTGATTATTAGCAAACATATAATAATTTCTCCAGTTAGGTCATTTCTTAATAAAAACCCATTAACCAATTCATAAGGTATGGAATGAAGTCTAAAATACCTTCTCTTTTCGCTATCCATACCTTGGGGGCACTCACCTATAACCAAGAAATGTGTCATATCCTGGAGCTAACTATTGTGAGGTGGAGGTGCATTTATTTATGAGTTATCTTATGTCACTAATAAAATTTATTTATCTTCCTAAATATCATCCATCATATTCTTGCATAAGCCTTTAACTATCACTAGCTTAGTGTAAACACTATAAATCTACACACCATGATTTTGAATGTCATGATACCCCCTTGACACCCTTGGGACCATTTAACCCTATAACCCCTAATAGATCTTACCTAGAGTTAGTGTGTCTAAATTGACTTAACCTAACATTTTACCCTTTTTATCCTTTAACCTCAACTGCCAACAATCAAATTGACCACTGATGGTCACCTTGACCATTGATAGTTAGGGTCTACCTCTTTAACCAAAAGCATGAAAACTACTCACTTTGATTTTGTAAATATAAGTTATCTAAATCATATTATTAGCCATTACATGGGCGATTTATAATTAGATAGCCTAGTTGAACCTTCACTCCCACATCTTACTTATGCCTATCATAAGAGAGGAGCTTGAAGGTGAAATCTATCTGCAATTATTATAAATATATTTTTTGCATCCAATGGTTTCTTGTTTGTAGGTCAATCAACAATCCAACAATCTAGTAATCATATTAAAGATTCAAATTTCTTGTCACCTCTCCATTGAGTTCTTAAGTACTATTACTCTATCTGAATCAAGATAGATTCCACCAATAGGTTAACTACCTCGACCATCCACCCAATTGACTTATGGTAATACAAGTACTTATTTCTCGGTATTCATTTACTCTATTTCCATTTCATAATAAACCTAGGCCTTACCCATCTCTCAAAATCCATCTTTTGGATCTTTTTAATTAGCCTTTTAATCAACTCAGATCTAGATACATTAACCATCAATAGTTATCTCAACCACCAATAGTATCCTTAACCATCGACGATCAATTTAACCATCGATGGTCATCCCAACCATTAATAGTCACTATGGTAGTGAAAAATAACAAGTTGTTTTCACCTACCTACCCTCAAGCAAACCAAATTTTCTATATTACTAATTGTTCACAGACCCCCTTATAATTTTTTGAATCATACCCCAACCCTCTACCACTAGTATTGATTAGTTTATCACTAATTTAATCATTTATATCATATTTATTAGCAAACATTCTTGTGTTTAATTTTATTACCTTTTAATTATTGATGTAAGTAACTTTTATTCTATTTATGAGCTTAATTATTTAAAATGTGTGGATTAACAACCCCTAAGGAATCCCTTGCTTTTAAGATATAGTTATTTCTAGGCAATTCACCCAACTATTTATCTGGAAAACAAGTTTTCTTTAGTGATTTATTATCTATAGGTTATCCTCCCAAGCCAAAGAAGATATCTTCATAGTTTTATGATTCAATACATGCACAATCAAATAGGTTTTTCAACCATACCCATACTTAGTTTCTTCTTTTCCCCCTATCCAATAATAAGCAAGAAATTCACTAAAACATTTTGGCATGCCTAGTGGGACCCTCATGTCTCTACTTGGGTTCTTATCTACTTGCATCCTCTCTATTCTATGCTCATTAATGAAATCAAAAGATTATTTTGGGCTTAAAATTAAGTGCATACATTGAATACTTGAAAGTTTAATTCACATAGCTTAACTTAAAAGTAAATCAATCTATCATAGATTCACTCTTTGTTGCACACACTAAACCAAACCACTTTCACCAATTAAACATCAAAAAATCTTAAGACAAGGATTGAATAGGATCTTATCACCTAGCAGTAACCTTACCCTTTCCCAATGATCCTAATTAGAGGTCATTACCAAAGGGAGTACCAACTCATCTCTCTGGTTGATTATAATTTATGGATATAAATATATATTGGTTAAGCACTTGACACCCTTATCGTTATTATATGTGAAGTGAAGGGGTAGGCCCCAATACCTAGCCATGTATATATTCCAATATAGATTATTTTTTAGCACCCAAATATAACTTGAAACCAACTTTAAATTTCCTCTATAGTAATCATTATACAAACCAAACTCTATCACACATTTTCTTAAGGCATAAGCCAAAAGTGAGATTAATTAAAAATCTAGGGCTTAATGCATCTTTTAGAGTATGATTTTATTTCTTTGATCTCTTTTTGTCTTGTTATTTTATTAGTAAGGTTGTTTTTTATATCTCCCCTATCTTATATGGTCCTCATTTACTAGTAGTGAAGAGACCTTGCAGAGTAAAACCTGTCACCAAACTAACCTACCTCTTATAATTCTTCATTCATGGGCTACATTTATGAACCAATAAAATCTCCTCACTCCTCAATAATTCCTACTTTGCCTTGGGAGGTTCATCAAGGAGATGTAGACTTTACCTCTTCTTTAGATAATAATCCCATGGCTTTTAAACATTATTTCACAACCACATCTTACCATATCCCATATTTAGCTCCATCTATTTATCCACTTTATGGCATGCCTCTCCATCTTATGGGGATACCTCTATTGCAATGGTTACTACCCAACTATTGACTACCCAATCTTACTCATCAGCCAATAACCCCTTTAAGACTACCATAGAAAACCAATCGACCCAAACTACCACTACCATTATACCTTCTACTCCTACCATCCACTCTTCCACAATAAGATTTCCTATCTCTATCACTTTTAACCTTACTTTAGCTACCTCTAACCCATCAAACACTACTCCAGTTTAAAGACATGTGGTGTCCATAAATTCTACCTTGCTACTTATTAGCACAAGGGTCACCACCCTTCCATCGGTCACCAACCCAAATACCACTCCTATCTAATAAGAACCCCTTAGACAAACCTTTGGCTACATCCATAATCTATAAGTATATGCACCAACTATCCAAACACCTACCTCTACCTTCCCTTATGTGTCTTCCACCCAACCATTTACATCTACTTACCCATATGTGGTAGCCTCCCAGCCATTTACCCACTATCCTATCTCCCAACTATGAATAGAGTATGCATCTTATGACCCTTTGGGTGCACAACCATAAGAGGACCTAATGAAGATGCTTATGGACAATATGACCACCTTATATTTATCTATTTTGGGTTCTCAAAACATCTTGTCATATGAACAAATCTGTAATGATCCCATCCATCCATCCATACCTATTAAGTCATATGTTCCCTAATGGTAACTTCTTGAGTTCTCTATATTTCAAAGTAATGAGGATTCCCAAAAACAAGTTATGTAATATAGGAATGGTTGTTATCTCATCACCTATGATGATGCCCTTCTTCTCTACACCTTCTCCATGTCTCTGGCTGGTCTAGCCTTAGATTGGTATAGTACTAGACCTAAGCATTCCCTTTTCTCTTTCAGCCAATTGTCTTAGACTTTATTAGACCATTTTTTTATAAGTATCTCTAAGAAAGTCTCTATCACCAACATCTACTCTATTATAAATTTTGAAGATGAATCTATTTTTGATTTTGTGGCTTTTTGGAGGACTCTGATTAACCAACTTTGCTTTTCCTTGCCTCAACTTATACTCATAAAGCTCTTCACTTAGGCATGTGCCAAACATATCTCCTAAAAAATACATGTCCAATCTTCCAAACCTTTAATGAATATTTTACCATGGCACGTAAGTTAGAGAACTGACCCATTGATGAAGGAAAGATAAAACTCAAAAATAAAAACTCCACCTATAAAACTAATGAGGATTATTCTTCCAAGTCAAGTAACTATCTAATACCAATACTAAGAGAAAGGGAACCATGAATTCATTTGTCCTAAGAGATGCCCCCCCACCTTCCATTAACTAGTCTAATTCCTTTAATTCCTCAAGGAAAATAATGAGTAACCAAATCTAGAACAACCAAAATTAATTTACTCCACTTGGATAAGTTATTAAAGGATAACATCATTCAAATTTCTCCTATCAAGCCACCCTAAAAGTTTGATTCTTTTCACCCTGCACCTATTTGGTACCATGAGAATGATCTATGTGCCTTTAATTGAGTTATGAGACATGACATTATTAGGTGTAACACCTTTAAGATACTTGTCTAATAAAACATTGACAAGGGGAGATTACATTGGACAACCATAATTTACCATCAAACTAAGCCTTTTATACATTCAAGAAACCTTTCCCAAACCTTGATCCTACCAAGAATGAGAGTAACAATTTTGAATGTTCTCATGGTACCCATACAGTTAACATGATCTTTGATGCACTCATTACCAAACCACTTAGCATTTAGTCTTTTGATTCTCTACCATATATTGAGATACTAGACTTACCTTCCCTTCCTTTAGGTTCTCAAACTAAGGAAATATCATCCTCTTTCCCTCTACTTATTGATTTAGTGGATCCACTAGCCTCCCTTTCAACTAATATAATAGAATAGCTAACCACCACTGTCTTACCTTCACCTTTGACTATCGAGCAAACCATTCCCCATTTGAAAACCATTATCAAGGAAAAATTATCTATACATGATCCTCCTATATAGGAACCACCTATCTCAAAATCTCATCCTTTGAATGAATAAGAGGATGAGGTTTCCATCCTTATGTCTCTACCTAAGGGCCTATCCTTTAGTTTTACTATTTAAGTAATTAAACCAACCTACTAACCATTCTTTAGGCTAGTGTAGAAATTAGAATTTATATCCAATCCTAACATGGATTGAACCACCTTTTAGAATAAATTATCTCTCCTTTAAATTACTCGATTCAAAACTTAAACCCTTTCTTAGTTAGACCAACCTACCACTTTTATTGACCAACCTCTTACCATATCTACCCAAATAATAAAACTCTCTAATCACCCAACTAAAACCTCTACCAAACCAACTAAGCCTTAACCACTTAATCCAACTAAGATCTAAGTATCCAAACACTCTCCTATTATCCCAACTATATCTATTAAGAGCCTTAGTAACCTCCTTATATCGAGCCTTAGTCACACATCTATGAAAGTGGACCTAACCCCCTCAATCCCACCAACTGAATACCAAAACAAAGAGGCCAAAGAGGCCAAACCATACAAAGGCTATAAGGATCTAATGTTACCTCCCTCAACCTTACCCTCCATTATTGGGCCTTATCCCTCTACCTTGAGTAAGATGCCAATTACCTCAATCTAAACCCCCCACCTCTTTAGGTCACATCTTTATAGTTACTTTCTGATGCACCTCCCTTCACCATGCTAACAACACCTAAGCTACATAAATTATTATCTTCCACCCCTATGTCCTTAACCTCCTTGGAGAAAGAAATGCCATTAACCAAATACAAAACCCTATCTAAAACACCTACCACCAAACCTATCTCCAAACAACCTTCTACCTGAACTATCAAAGCAATAACCATCATACCTCTGCCACATTTAGTTGAGTCCTACGTGACTATTATCCATAGGCTATTATAGACTTCTTTTTTAGCCTTACCTCCCATAAGACCCTTTGAATTTATAGCTTTTAAACCCTTTTGGTATAATGACCACCAAGTGTGTTTTTATCATAAGACACTTGACCATGATATAGAGAACTCAAAAGCTCTCCAAAAATTATCCACTAGATTTATGATGAGGTTGATCTATTAATAGATGAACCTCATATGAGCCCCATACCAATCCAACCACTAACCATACCTACCCAATACTCACCTACTCTTCCAATCTCACCTTAGAGTGAAGATGAGTCTGACTATTCTACTACCTCAACCTCTCATATCCATACTATCAATGTGATCATGAGATCACAACAAAAAGATAAAGGAAAGGATAAAGCCTCCATTCCATGGATGTATCCATATTTAACCTCCCAATCAACCCACACCAAACCATATCCATCTTTGACTAGACCCAAGGTGTCTATCTTAGGTGCCTCCCAATCTAACCCATTAGAATCCATTAGGAGAGTTGTCCTCAAGAAACTTCACTAGACCTCAGTGAAGATAAAATTGTATGAGTTTATATCTACCTATCCCCATAATTTTATATAACTAATAGATGCTTTGAAATCCATTGAGGTCCAACCTAAGGAATCTTAACCTATATCAACCTTTATTGGTGCCCTTCAAATTTCCAACCTTGTTACCTTCAAGGATTATGAAATACCTTCTATCCACCTCAAGGATTCAGATCCCCCACTCTTTATTACCACTTATATGAACCAAACCTATATCAAATAAGTCATGATTGATGGGGGAGATAGAATTAACATCATCTCCTCTCATGCCTACAACCAACTCACCTTGTCAGATAATGTCATGTCTAAATATTTAGCTATCCTTCATTCTTTAAATGATACCATGGCCACTACCTTAGGAACTATATTCCTTCATATCTATGTAGGACCCCACACATTCCCTAAAATTTCATATTTTATGGAAGGTGAATTTTAATACAATGTCTTATTGGGATGACCATGGAATCTATCCTTGGGTTGTCTTCCCTCTACCCTCCACCATTACATTAAGTTTGAGCATAAAGGCTAGGTCATCACCATTCAAGTAGACCCAAGTCATTTTTCAACATGTAACATGACCTATCACTCCAATGATTCCTCATACCCTCATTTATCACACCTTCAGTAGTTAAAACCCAACAATCAGCCACTAAAGTGAATATCATATCCCCTTCTACTGATAAGGCATCAACTAGTTCCTCTATCACTTTGGAATAAATACCTAACATAGACCCTTTATAATGGAATATTTTCCATTGTCTTTCACTATGGGAGTATCACCTTCTTTCCCTTGATGCTTTCCCTACTCCTCACAAGTATAGGCAACTCACCAACCAGCTAGGATATGACTCAAATAATGGAACTATCATTTCCTTTAGACCTCCCCACTATTAGACCCATTTTATCTATGGGGGACTCAATAAATACCTTGGTGATTCTACCACCTCTCCTCCACCTCAACCATTCACAACTAGTTTTTCTTACTTAAATAAACTAAGATTCACTAAGACATACCTCTATTGGTGTGCTTGGAAAGGCTTTAGTCTTGGATGGTATGAGCATGGACAACATGAATTGGTCATCATCAAAAAAATGGATTCACATGAGAAGCAAAAACTTAGTTTCATCTTACCTAATAAGAATATATCCAAATAAACCATTATTACCATTGTTGAGGAAGATATCCCTACATCATTGACCTCACCTCCACTTACATGTGAGGATGATGACATCATCCCACCTAAATTTTTTCCATAAACATGATCAGTCTTAGACCCATGACTTATTATAAGGAGGGGGTGATCATAAACATCCCTTTGACCCATCCTAAGATGATAGAAAACTCCCCTACCATTAACATTGTCTAGTGCCAAGATGATGATTATATTCTTACATACCTTGGTGCCCTAAATTATTCAATACACAAATCCCTTCCTCTCTAGTGCTTGATTATGTTGAATTAATCCACACCTCATATAACATTGGGTACTCTAAATAACCCTTACATTGTCAAAATTAGCCAATCATTAAATGTTAAGGAACTTCAAGACTTCCCCTCTTTCCTCCAAGAATGTATCATAGGATTTTCTTGGTCTTACAATTATATGCCTAAAATTGACCCCACCATTACTACCCATAACATTTTCACTCACCATGATGCCAAATATTTCAATCAAAAGCTTTGATGTATGCATCCCCACATAACCCTTCTTGTCAAAGAAGAGATTTAACATCTTCTATCTGTCAACTTTATTTAACCCATTCACTACCCCTAATGTATTTTGAATGTTATACCTATCACCAAAGCCAAATGGGGACTACACATTTTTGTGTAATTTCATGACCTCAACCTCACCTACCCCAAATATGACTTTCCTCTACAAAGCATTGACTAGCTTATTGATCTTACAACCAACCACAAGATGTTATCTTTTACAGATAGATTCTTAGGTTACAATTAGATCCTAATTACACCTAAATATCAACACAATATAAAATTTACCACCACTTTTATAACCTTATACCATATATTCATGCCTTTTAGACTAAATAACACTACTACAACCTACCAACATGTCATGACCTATATTTTCCATGACATTATCCATAAGATTGTAGAGGACTATGTGCATGACCTTCTTAAATATTTCAAACTTTAAATAGATCACTTAACCATTATTAAGATCATTTTTGAATGCCTCATCTATTATCATGTCCACCTAAACCTTAATAAGTGCATTTTTAGAGTATTATCAGGAAAGATTCTTGGATTCATTATCTTCTTTCACAAAATTTAAGCCAATCCCACCAAGATCAAATCTATCCTTGACATTCTTCCTCCCATCAACCTTAAGCACCACTTTATCTTTAAGGGGAAGCTATAATACATATGTCATTTTATTTTCCAACTTTTAGACTGGTGCCAACCCTTCCACCACCTTATGAAGAAGGATGTCTATTTTAAGTGTAATAGTGATTGTCAAAATGCCTTTGATTCTCTCAAAAAATACCATTTATCACCACCTATCCTTACCCTTCCCAAATATGACTAACCCTTTTACCTTTATATCTTTTCCATTGACCATTCCCTAGGGGCAATGTTATCTCAATGAGATGATAAACATAAAAAAAAGTTGTATACTACATTAACTACACATTTGTACAGTATGAAAATAGGTACACCCATACTAAGAATATTTGCTTAGCTTTAGTCTTTGTGGCTACCAAAATTCACCATTACTTTATTAACCATAAAACCTACATCATAACTAACACTAACCTACTCAAGTATATACACTCCAAGACATACCAAAAATAACATATGGCCAAGTGGCTCATGCTCTTACTAGAGTTTTACCTTGAGTTCCTTCAACAAAAGTTAATTAAAGGGTAAGTCATTTCCAACTAATTGGTCAAAACACCTCTAACAAATAACCAATCTCCTCTTCTTGAGTTCCCTAATGAGTCCATCATAACCCTCTCTCAAGAATATTTTACCTATTAAGTCACCATGTTCTTTGACATATCAAAATTTCAATGTGGTGGAGGATGTGGTATCATCCTTGTCCCCTTTGATTGTGAACCTTTCCCTTTTTCCTTCATGCTTGATTTTTAATGTACCAACAACATTGTTGAGTATGAAACCCTAGCTACAAGCCTTTAAACTACCTTATCCCTAAGAGTCAAAATGATCAATATCTTTAGTGACTCCCAAATTATGTTCAATAAAATAAATTACTCTAGTGTAATAATGATGTTTTGTAATAATACAAACCACTAGTTAACAAACTCCTAACATCATTTGAACACTACCACATCTAATCAACCCCATGATCTACCAATAATTTCATTGGAACCATGGCTTCCCTTTCCTCTCACATCCTATCTTCACCTTCAAAATCTAATTTGTATATTGTTATCCATAGACCTACCCAACCATCCTATGTCAAAGTAGATTCTCCCACCATTTTTAATGTGGAGGAGACCCACACCGACCTTTGGTATCAAAAAACCTTTGACTACCTTAACCTTGGCATAGTTCCTTCTAGCCTCTCTAAGAATGATCAAATAATATTTATCTAGAGTGCCTCTTGTTATACATTTATTGGAGGAATTATTTATAAGCATGGATTTGATGGCCTCCTCTTCCACTACCTACGTAGTCATGAAGCCTCCTATGTTATAAAGGAAATGCACAATAATATATGTGGGGGACACTTTGGAGGCCTCATTGTAGCTAAGCACATCCTTCATTTCAAATTTTACTAGCCTAACCTTAAATAAGACTATTATTATTATGTTAAAAAGTGTGTCAAATGTTAACAACATGCGAATTTATAACATGCACCTAGTCATAACCTTCAAGTTTCCACCATCTTCTTATTCTTTGCATAATGGGGTCTGGACCTCATCAATTAAATTAATCCCCATTCCTTGTAGTGACACCATTCTATTATCACCACAACTAAGTATTTTACCAAGTGGGTAGATGTTATCCCTCTAGTCTCAACCAAAGTGGAAAATATTATCAACTTTATCAACCATCATATCATATGTCACTTTGGAATTCTTCATAAGATTATCACCAAAAATGGTAAATCATTTAAGAAGAAACAAGTCCAAGGTATATGTGACATGTTTGGCCTTAGGTTAAGTTTCTCCTTACCCTATCACCCTCAAGAAAATGGATAGGTAGAAGCTTCTAATAAAAATCTTAATAATATGCTAGCTAAAATGGTCCATGCATCTAGTCAATATTAGCATTTGTACATCCCCTTTGCCTTATAGGCATATCATACTAGCATTAGAAACCCTATGATGCTACCTTATTTTCACTTGTGTTTGGAGTAGAGGCTATATTACTTCTTGAAGTCCAAATCCCATTTCTTTGCATATCTTTGCAAGATCTTGTTTATGAGGTTGATTATTGTCAGCACCATTTATCCTAAAGTGAGCTACTTGATGAACATTGTTTATCATCCCCTATCCATCTCCATGTCCATCAAGAATGCATCAAGTGTGCTTATAATAAACACCTTAAAGGGAAATAATTTAAAATTAAATACCTCATACTAAAGGAAAACTAATATGTCACTAATATGGATAAAATCAAGTGAGGAAAGTTTGCTTTCAATTAGCTAGGACCTTATATCATAAACCATAAGTATGGACCAAGAGCTTACAATTTTTCTTCTCTTAAAGGCCACCAAAAACTTGATCATGTTCACCTTTTATCTAACTTAGGCTCATCCCTTCCTAACCACCCACATTTCATCTCCCTATTTTAGTGGTAACTAATTAAAACTAAATCATGTGATTAACTATCATTAGCATATCCTTATATTAAACAATGGGTACCATGGCATGATTTTTATGGTACTTTCAACACCTTCACAAGATGGATCCCCATGTTCATTTTTATATAAACCTCATTTTAACCTAAGCAAAATTATTATGATTTTAGTTTTGCCTTCATAAAGGTGATCCACTAAGCCAACCTAAGCAAGCCTATGTCAATCAAAATCAAAGAAAAATAATAATATTTCTATCACTAGCAATCATGGGACATTCCTATCATTCATAGACTACTCCCTTGAAGGACAATTATCAAAAATTTATTTGAAATTGACAAAATGTAAGGTGGATTGCTCCCTTGAAGGATAACTATCAATGAGAATTAATCAAAGAACATAAATTTAGACCACTCCCTCAAAGGATGGCTGAATAAGAAATTGTCAAAAGCATAGGAATTTTTTGAAAGATTCCCACATCGATTAGCTTCCCATATACAATAGTCAACAAAATACCCATTATCAAAATCATAGCTAAAGCAAACTAATTTTAAAATCCATAATTGGCTCCAAAAATAGCATAATAAGGTGAAATCCACAATCAGCTCTCACAAGTAGATTTACTACATTGATCAGTCTACATAATTTGGCATAAGTTTATTTACCCTATTTTTTTGGACACCTATAGAAGAGGCAAGCTAGTCTCACAAGAAGGTTCAATTTTCACCCATTTCCCCTTTACACTATATTCAAGGGATTCATGAGTTTACTTGACATTATATGGTCAAGACACATTTTTAACCAACTAATGAATGACCATGTGATGCATTCGAAGGGATTATGTTCATTAATTTAATCCAACTTTAGTTTTGTTTTAGTTTATGTCAATGAAGAAGCATCACACCCTCTTCTTACCCTATCATGACTAGTTGATATTTTTGTGATGATGATTATCTCTTATTTATATTCTCTAGTCTTTCATCTAGTATTGGTGATTCATTTACCTTAGGTGTTTTACCTTAAGTCAAATTAATAATAGATCACAACCATAAGCATAACCATACCAAAATCATAATCATACCAAGCATGATAATATCACAACATCCATGAGCATTTAAATAATCAACCATTTTCCACCACATGTATAAATCTAAAATAATGTGGTATATACTAATTAAAATTTAACATATCATAAACATAAAAATAAATCAAAACCATTTCATGCCTAGCTAAGTCTATGTCAGTATCTAACATTCATAAAAAAAATCAAGCATCACATCATAAGTAGCCCCCCTTTTTGCACAACTCAATCATTTTTTAGCCAACTATGGAGATTAGATTTTCTACCCACCCTGACCACCTCACCACTTTGTCATTGGTCTATTTAACCCAACTAGTGCACATTTTGTGACATTTTTTTGCTTGGTCCTTTGACAACAGTGATAACATTTCCATGTTGACTCTTCTTAAAATTATGCCACCATGTACTTACCTAACCTACTTGTGTCTTATCAAGAACACTTTCTACCTTGGATACCCATGAAAATTGACTTATTTATGTTATCTATGGGAGCACTTCCTACTTTAGATACCCACAAAAACATTGACCTTGTCTAGGAGACTAATAGGTGTACACAACCACCACACCTAAATATAGTCACATGGTATATTGTTCACTTGTATTTCTAGAACTAACCTTTATTGTTATTAACCATGACAGCCTCATCTCTACATGATCTTGGATATCGCACTTTTTGTTGAACTTTATGTGCTTTTTCATGCCTTAGTGCACAACCTATCACCCACCTTAATAATGTTCACCTTAATGCACCTTGTCAAACATTCACCCATTTTATTTTTCACATCATCATCTCCTAGTTTGAGGGGGAACTCCTCTTCCCATACTTGAGGCAAGCAACTAGACCCTTTTGAATTAGCAATTAGTTTTTGTTTTATAGCTTGTTGATTCAAGCCACATAATAAAAAGAGGTAAAATTTAGACACTATAAATCCACACACCATGATTTTGAATGTCATGATACCCCCTAGACCCCCTTGAGACCATTAAATCTTATAACCCCTAATAGATCTTACACATAATTAGTTTGGATAAACCAACTTAACCTAACCTTTTACCCATTTTTACCATTTACCCTCAATCATTAAAGGTCAGGTTGACTATTGATGGTCACCCTAACCATCGATAATCAAGGTCTACCTTTTTAACCAAAAGCATGAAAAATACCTATTTTGCTTTTATAATCCATTGTATGGATGATTTATAATTAGATATCCCAATTGAACCTTTAATCCCACCTCTTACTTGTGCCTATAAGAAGAGAGGAGCTTGAATGTGAAATCAATCTACAATTATTATCTAGATATTTTGTGCATCTAGGAGTTTTTTTCTTATAGGTCAATCAAAAATCCAAAATTCATATCAGAGAGTCAAATTTTCCACTACCTCTCCACTTAGTTCTTAGGTACCATTACTTTATCAGAATCAAGCTAGATTCCACCACTAGGTTAACTACCTTGACCATACACCTAATTGACTTTTGGTAAAATAAGTACTTATTTCTCAGTATTCATTTACTCTATTTCCATTTCATAATCAACCTAGGCCTTACCCATATCTCAAAATCCATCTTTTGTATCTTGTTACTCATCTTTTTTATCAACCTAGATCCAAACATAGTAACTATCAATGGTTGTCTCAACCATCAATGGTCTGTCTAACAATCGATGGTCACCTTAACTATCAATGATCAACCCAACCATAGATGGTCACTATGATAGTGAAAACCAACAAGTTATTTTCACCTACCTACCCTCAACCAAATGTAATTTTTTGTATTCCTATTTATTAATAGGCCCCCTTCTAATTTTCTAAAGTATACCCCCATCCTATATCACTAGTATTGATTAATTTATCACTAATTTAATGATTTATAGAATATTTCTTATCAAGCATTCTTTTGTTCAATTTTAGTACCTTTTGACTATTGATGTAAGTACCTTTTATTCTATTTATGATCTAAATTTTTTAAAACATATGGTTTGACAGCCCCTAAGGAAGCCCTTACTTCTAGGATCTAGTTATTGTTAGGTAATCAACCCAAATATTCATCTAAAAAACAAGTTTTTTTAGTGTTTTCTTAACTAGAGGTCATAATCCTAAGCCAAAGAGGAGCTCTTCATAGTCTTCTCATTCAATGTGTGCACAATCAAACAAGTTTTTCAACCATACCCATACTTAGTTTCTTCTTTTCCCATTTTTCATTAATTAGAAAAAAAATCATTGAAACACTTAGTGACCTTGATATCCACACCATACTCCATTACCTTGATAATCCAACCATCCCTCTTTTCATTCAGGTCTTTATTAAGAAGGAAGGCTCTCACTCTATAATGGGGAAACATAAGATAGGCCTTATTATTGGAGAACATTGGTCTAAATTTTTTTAGGCTTCTCAAAGCTATAAGAACTTATTTTTATACAAAAGTGTACCTTAACTCATATCCATTAATTCCTTTACTAAAAAAGTAATTGGCTAGTCAAGTCCTTCACCATTCTTTTGCATCAACATATATAATATATTGTCAATATTAGAAAAGGTGTACAATATGAAATCCCTTGAGAAGTCAGGATTCATGAGCAAGGGTGTTTTGGAAATGGCTTGATTGATATCATAAAAAGATACTTTTCCTTCATTTGACTAAGTGACCACTTTGTTATTCCTTAGCATGGCAGTGATAGGTTTGACCAAGTTTTCAAACCTAGGTATAAAACTCCTTACAAAGTTTTTTTCCCAAGGAAGCTTTAGAGTCCCTTATTCTACTTCTATAGGGATAATTCCAAGATGACACATATTCTATTAAGATCAAAGGTTAATCATTTATTTAAGATAATATGTCCCAAGATTTTACCTTCATGAATGATAAAAACACATTTCATGGGATTTAAAGAGAACCCATACTCAATGCATCTTTCAAAGATCAATCTCAAGTGATCTAGGCACTCACTAGCCTTCTTGGATAAAATTGTGATGTCATCCAAGTAGATCAACACTATCTAATATAACAATCCTTGGAAATCCATGCCGAATGCTATATGAAAAATTACTTGAGTATTTGTCAAGCCAAAAGGAATTTTTTGATAAGCATATGTGCCCCACTTTAGGGTGAAAATAGTCTTATATTGATCTTCTTCTCTTACCAGCACTTGGTTGTACCCTGAGTACCCATCCAAAAGAGAAAAGTGTTATGAACCAGCATCTACTTAAAGTAGTTACTCCATAAATGGTAAGGGGTATTGATCTTTCAAGGAGACTCTATTCAAATCCTTGAAGTCACCACACAACTAGATATCCCCATTTTTTTCTCACAGGCACCAGGTTGGCTACCCATGAGGATTGCTTGATGGGAAAGATGATCTTAGATTCAATCAACTTAGTCAATTATTTATTTATAAGATTTTCAATTTTAGGGTTGATATTCCTTTGCTTTTTCCTAATATGCTTAGAATTAGCCTCTAATTCTATAATATGCTAGGCTAACTTGGGATCAAATATTCTCAGGTAAATGTATTCCCAAGGAAAGATGTCTACATTTTCTTTAAAAAGTTAAATGAAATCATGTTTTTCAATGTTATTACATACCTTTCCAAGATTGATTAACTTATCTTTGAGGATAAGAAATATTTCATAGTTCTCCTCATCAGTTGATGTTACTATTTTGTCTCTCCTCATATGGTCCCCCTCATGGAAAAGACCTTAAAGGGTGAATAACCCTTTAATAAGTTTGATAGACCTTAGTTTAACAATTTGGTCTTCATACTAATGTTAAATCTTAGTTTGGTTAAATGAGTAAAACTCTACTTCCTACTATGAGAAATAAGCAAATTGGTTATCATTGCCAAAGACCTACCAATGAGCTTCATTATTTGACAGTGATGGTCTTACTACCACTTCAACATGTTACTATAATTTGGACCTTTTTAATTAATTTTTTAGGTTAAATTGAGTTTCTATAGCTTCCAACCTATCAACATGATGATTTTGGTTCTTTGGCACTACTTGGATGTTGAATGCCATAAAGTCCTCAATTCGGTCCCACACTCTATGTTTGTAGCTTTTCATCAAGGTTTTTTATTTATGTTTTAGCCTCTGAACTAATGCACTATCATCTCACTATCCCCATATGCTTATAACTACTTTATTCCTCTATTACTATCCCATTAAAGGCCAAGGATGAGACCCTTATACTCAACTTCATTGCAAGAACAACTAAATTAAAACCTCTAAGAAGAGAAATACTTGTCATTGGAAGGGGAGATCAACATCACACCTAGACTGACGCCATGCCTACTCCTTGAACCATCAATGAATAATTTACACAAACCACTAGATTCTTCTTGAGGCCTAGTAAATGATGGCATGAAATAATTCTGCTCATGTAAGCAGTAAACTCCCATGTTTCTCTCTTTAACACCTTATAAAGGGTTAATTAATTGATTTTCACTCCATAACTCATCCAAATACATATTAGGTATCTCTTAAGGATGAGTGTTAGTTATTGACCAACTAGGTGTTCATCTTCATCTAAGATGATATAGTTGATGCTTGAGATATCTAAAACATAAGGTTCCATGTGAAATTATGAAATAGGTTTAGATTTTATGGATACCTATTGAGGTCAACATACCCCCATTTCTAAAAAATGGGGACCCTTGTTTTAAATTATGAAAATTTATACCTTAAATTTGAAAATTCACTTGATCAGAGTACCAATAACATGTTTACACATTGTCTTTATTTTAAGATCATCCACACTTGGTTCTCATTTGGATTAATTGGCATACTCTCAAATGACCATGGTTTTACCCCTTCTAATATTGCTAATGATTATTGACTATGTTTTTTTATTTTAGGTTCAATAGAATCTCATTTAGGAATGAACACACTTAGGGTTTTATGTTTCAATATTAAACTGATCTCTTACTAACCTTTAATTTTTTCAAAGATTAATCAAATCTATTTTAAGTCTTGTTAAAACCTTAGTCTAATGTTTTAACCTAGGTCCCTTTTAAATTAAATTGAAATTTATGTGGAAATAATTTATGTGGGAACAATTATTTATGTCATGGACTTAGCTTATATTTTATCCTAAAGCTTAGTCATGTTTTTCAACACATCCAAACCTTAGTATAAAAAACTTATGCTAGGTCCCTTTATGTCCCATGGCCCCTTGGTCTATTTTATTATTAACATGGTCTATCTAATCACATGGCCCCCTTTATTATGTTCTAACTGAGCTAAAGATTTAATCCCAAGGATTTAATTCATGTTTAATAATATGAATAAAAACCTTAGTCTTAAAAATTTACCCTAAGTTCTATATTACATGAGTTCTGACTTAGTTATTTTATTATTTGTAGGATCAATGGTCCATATTTACTTGGTTGATCAAGATTTAGTTATTCATATAAATCCAACAAGTCAAGATCCTTAATTGATGATGCATATTTTCTAAGGTGATGGAGATCCAATAATGTGAGATTAAAGTTAAAAAGTTAAGCCCTAGCGCTAGGCAAAAGTTTGAGCATCTTTCAAGGATCAATAGTATGTATTTTCTTAGGAAACATTGATCTAATCATGAGGATAGGGTCAAGAATTCAATGGAACCCCAAGATAAGTTACAAGGCTATAGGTATCACAATCTCAGTGAAAAAATATTGAATAGCCAATAACATTCCACCCCTCAGATCAACATCTAATGGAACACATTGATTAAGCCAAATAGATCTAATGATGCATGATGAAGGTTTAAAAGTAAAAATACCCAATGATTAATGTAGATATTACACATGGAATATCCACAAGCCACAAATTAAAGTTTGAGAATCTTTCAAAGATTAATGGTATATAGATGACTGTACACATTTTGATCAATAGTCCATAGAGCAGGAGGGATAATTAAGTAGATCAAGATCAATGGAGCATGATTGATCCATGTGACTGAGATCAATAGTGTGAGGTCAAAATTGACATTTCAATAAAGCTTAGATCAAATATGAAAGTGACAAGTGTCATAACTATGAGGAATGTCATAAAGTATTTAATGATATTTGATATTTCAAATTGAGATCAATAGTATATGTTGATATATACAAAATAGAATCTAATGGTGTAAGATCAAGGTGGAATTTTTAAAATACAATGGTTACTTTTTAAATATTAATGAGAAAAGTGCCATAAAAATGCCATAGGGATGCCACAAATATCATTGTTTAAACTAGATACCACCATTTTAGCACTAAGAAGACCTTCAAAAGAGACCTAGCATGCATTAAAACCATAATTCAACCCTATATTAATCATAATCAAGCTAAGAGAGTTGAATTCTCATCTATGCAAGAAGAATTCAATCTAGAATTGAAGTGAAGACCACTAGTGATCAATTTTAACAACTTCATAAAAACAATGGAAAATTACAAAAAATCCCTACTTTGTACCATCTTTGGGTAATAATAAAGTCTTTCAACATCACTGTGCATGAAGATCTTAATCCATGGATTTTGGATCTATTAAAGGAATAGGAAAAAAGAATGACTGCCTTAGGAGCATTAGGTGGAGAACAAATAGAAACCCTAGCTCCAAAAGTGACTCAATCATCAATAGGGGTTCAATTTAATGTAGAGGCCACAAACTTGGAAAGAGTGATAGAAAAAAGGCCATGATTTTTTGAGATAAGTTCACCCTTAAAAAAGTAAAACCATTCACTAGTTTGACTCCTATAGAAGGATAAAGGCATGGTGAGGTTCCCATCTTTAAAGAGGACCCATAAAAACTGGCTCAAGCATAATCTAATCAATTTTATGTTTTCATCAAATTTATGATGCAACAATAGAAGAATTTAAAAGAGACTGACATCTTGTCAATCTAATAAAATAGATTATATTTATTTGAGGACACCATGATTAACTTATTAAATTTCTTAAAGTTAATTAGAACCAAATAAGAGGTAATAAGTAAGCAAAATTCCATGGCTACAAGCCAAGTTGGCCAATGATAGACTAATAGTTATCAAGTAAAGGATTTGATCAGAGCCTTAACAAAGAACCAAATCCCTAAATTTAGAATACTTAGCCTAGCCCATATAAGCATGGCTATGGATATATTAGTGAATAAGATAAAATCCTTGAGTAGCTGGTCTACGCATATGAAGTACATTTCCAAAGATAAAATGCTACAAATATTGGATATATTAATCAAACATCCCACCTCACTTAGTCCTTTAGGCCTTATCAATGATTAGGATTTCAAGAATATAACATCTCGATTAATGTAACAAGTAAGGAACCAAGGCCAAAGAAAGACCAGGGCTGATAATAAAAAGATCATGGGCCTATTTTTATCAACTGAAGAGAAGATAGGATATGCTAAGAGCATCAAACAAGCCTTTGAAAGAGCTAAAAAGGACATTAATAACCTATGAGACCAAGAAAGAGATTTGTTCATAAGACACATTGTTGACCCCCAACTCATCAACAAGTATCATTATAGAATGAATATCCTTCAAAGAAGTGATAAGGTTGAATTAGCACTAGGGTCCCAAATTTAGTTAAATTAAGAATATTATTTTGTAACTAGCATTGTATATTTTTGAAATGAAACATTATTTTTGTAAAGGCATGTATAGGTTGTAAAGTACATTGCCTATAGTTTTGTATATTAGAAAAGGTCATTTGTTCTAGAATGCAATAAAAAGGAAAGTTATCTTATACACATATACAAATATAATTTTTCATTACTGACCAACATACCTCATGATTTTGTCTATATAAATAAGTATTGCCAATTGTAAAAGGGGGGAGTTCTTAGAGCCAAAATTACTTTGTAAACTTAGAGTAAATAGTAGAAGAAAGGAATTATGCAAAGTTTGTCCAATATTTGTCTATGTGTTTTCTATCATGGTTGATACCTTAGTTATCCCATTTGATATTCAAATTTGAATTATCTTTATGGATCTTAGATGTGCATCTTTAAATCTAGAGTAGATAATTTATGCTAATGCTAGATTAGTTAAAAGTTATTAAGTTTACATTGATTTCTTTGATCTTATTTCATCTTGGCTAATGTTATTTACTTATAGGGGTAGAATTATTAAAGTAAACCTTGTTCTTATTTGAATCTTTTCATATTTTCTTTAGATATTTGCCTAATGTGTGGTAGGATTTGAGCTTATGCTACTTCATGTTACATATTGGTTAAATTCATGTCTAGATGAAATCTAAACATTGTAATAATGTTTGGTTTGAATATCAGAAACACCATCTTTCTTCCTTACCAACCCTTTTGCTCATTTTCTACCAATCCACTTTAGTTTAGCTTATCATTGTAAATATCCATGTAATCTTAGAGTTTAGACATTAGGGTTTCAACATCATTCATTGGAATTAATTTAGATTAATTTCATCTTCATAAAGATTTAGGACCATGGTTTCTCTTAAAAACCATTTACATGTTCATTTTGTGAAATAATCATTTAGCTTGGTTGCTACTCCACCATAACCTAGAAATATCACAACCAGTAACTCATGTAATGGATTCTTTAGATCCAAAAATTAGAAGTGTTTCTTACACTATATGAACTTGGTGATACATTTAGGTACATCAAAAAGGGAAAAATTGGTGCTATAAGGAGGGCATAAGATAAAGTGCTTTGAATTTGAAATATCTTTGTTAATTTTGGTAAATTTTTTTCAAAGATTAGTTGATTCTTTGCATATTTGTGTTTCTTTTAGAATATTTGTGTATAGGTAATTGATCTTAGTGGTTTTAGAGACATCTTGTGCTTATTTAGACAAAGATATCTGATCTTTGAAGATCCATTAGTAATTATCATAAAAATAGCTTGAGATATATGAATCCAACAAGTTTGAGGTTAGTAATAGTTGTTTTATTCAAAGATTGATAGATCCTTTACAAATTTGAGTTTATTTTAACTTAAACATGTAAGTATCATTCATATTAATGTATTTATACATATATTTGAGTTAATTTAGTTAAATATTGATGTTCTTTATGCATATTTTTAGAAAATTTGCTTAAATGTGCAAGTTTGATCAATGTTCTTTGTAAAGATAAGATTTCTACATCATATTTCAAATAAGGTTCAAATATTTTACAAGATGAAACTTCCATAATTAAGATCATCATCAAGGTATAGCATGATTATGTGGATCTTCTATCAATGTGTCTAGCTAGCTACATGACTTACCAATAAATCCTTAAAGGTATTTTCCTTCTTTCAATCCTAATAATATTGGCATAACTTAAGAACACTTTAAAAGCTTTAACACTGATTTGACACTTATGAATGTAGTTCATGAAAATGTATCATGTAGATTATTTTCATTTACTTTTAAAGATGTTACATATGAATGGTTCCTTAACCAAACTAAAAACTACATATCTAGCTAGAATGATTTTAATAATTAATTCATTGATCAATTCAAAAAAATCATTAGTCCTCAGATCTTATAAAAATAATTCACCATAATTAAAAGAGATCCCAATGAGCCCATAAGAGCCTTTAATGATTCTAGAAGATATTCAGTATAACCATAGCTCCTTATAGACCTGATGAGGCTTTAGCCTTAGAGATTTATAACAATGCTTTGGATCCCATGAATTTTGTGTTTATAAAAAGGTCTATTGGAGTCATAAACACCTTGGCCTTGGCCTATGCTAAAGCTATAAATATCAATAATCAAATTCAACCTCAAGGTTAGCTTGCATATGTTATCCCAAATATTAATCCCAATTTATTTACACTAAAAGTCATTCCTAATGCTAATCAAAATGTGTCTACCTTAAATCAAACACTAATCTTGGACCAATTACCCTTAAATCATGCCCATCCTAACCAAAATTTAGGGTTATTAAATAATTATACAAATGGATTTCATCCACATAGATAGATATATTTAGTGCCCACTAGTAATAACAATCAAGTTCATAACTCAAAATCACCAAAGAATGAAAATGAATCCATACTTAAGATGGTTCAAAAGCTGAGCACTAATTTTCTTCAATTATAAAATCATGTATGCAATAATGAGAAAATATAAATTAGAGATTATGCTTCTCAAAGGTTCAATGGGATTACAAATAGGTTTCATTATAACAATAATAGGTCATCTAAGAACATACCTGAAATGAGTCTTTGTGATATAGGTCTAGCTAATTATTGTAATGTCTTTAAAGCATATCAAAATGAAAAGGATACATCTAGATTTGTATGGACATCTAGCTTTGTCGGGACATCTAAATCCTTCATGGTAGAGGTTTTTTATTTTCCATTTGAAGAAGAAAATGAACCTGAAGATGCTTTAAAATAAGGAAAAGTCATTTAATATGAGCATCCCCATGAAAAAGATAAGATACAAGTTGACCTCTCTTTAGAAGATAGTTATGAGGACAATTCATATGAGGTCATTACTAAAATTGAGGATATCCCTAAAGAAGCTAAATAGTGGTAACATTTATACTAGGTTTTTTTGAAATAAATTGAGGTATTATAAGATAACAATGTCATTCTAGATATCCCAAAAAAAATATGAGGTGGGACTCAATTGGGTATAAGAGATTCCATTCTTCACAGAGGATGAAGATGAGGCAAGTGTAGTAGATTAAGAATTTCCATATGACACCTTCAAAAGGTTGGAAGTATGTGATCAAACTAATTCAAATGGTAATGTTTCAAATGAATTTCATGCCATTTTAGTTAATCATGATGAGGTATCCTTTCAAGATGACTTAGAAAGTATTTGTACAAAGATTGGTAGTTTATCACCCCCTCAACCTGACCTTAATGAAGACATTAGTCTAAGAATGTTGGCTGAGCTGACATCATTAAATAAGGAGGATATAAGTCACTATAAATATATGAAGGAAGAAAAATTAAAACTATTGATTCAAGATAAAAGGATTTGGAAAGAAGATTAATGGGTTTTAGATCCATATCTTTAATCTAGGCACTAGTGAATGGAGATGAGGAATCAAGATACATCACACATAAGATAGGAACACACCAGTGCTCCTATCCAAAAGAAGAGACCATTGAAATAAAGAAACCATTTTTCAAGGTTGTATATTAGTTTAAATAACTTTCCATTTGATCATGGAGGTAAGTTATTTTTGGATTTATTTTAGGTATGTTTTAGATTAGTTTCTTTTCCTATCCCTTATTTGTAAGTAGTTATTGTAAATATTTGTTTGTTTGTTGATTATTTTTATTTGTGTTTGGTGTGTTTTATTTATTTTCTTTGTCCCTTACTTCTAAATAATTCCATTTGGACAGCCCTCAACTCAAAATTTACCTGATTACTTAAGAACTTCATAGTTTAAAAATGTAAGTATGACTTCTCAACATTGGTTGATCACAGATTGTTGAAATATGAGCTTGATGTTATAGTTTGTAGAAAATAGAAAAGAATAATAGATAAGTTAATTATTATTTGAGATTTTAATCCTTTTTATGATATAATATTGATTCTAAGAAGGATTACACATATAGGGTGAAATATTAGATTATTGAAACAGAGTCATGTTTGCACTTTAAAAATTTTAATTGCCTAGGATAAAGTTTGCAGCCAAGGATGATTTGTTGAAGATAAAACATGTGAGGAAATCCTAAAACCTATATAATATATTTACCAACATTTTTTATAAATTAAAAATATATAAAAATGAAAAAATAAATAAGAGATTATTCAAAAATTCAAAATCTTTCCAAGCAAAGTTGATTCTAGTAATCTCCATCGAGGTTATGGATGCTTAGTTGGCAATGTAACAAGTCCTTGATTGGAGCCAAAGTCATATATTTTATGGATATGGATTATTTTATAGTAGTAATTCAATTCCCAAGCCTTCCCTAAGCTAAAGCATGATTCTTAATGAACATCCAAATATGTTGTAAGTCAATGTAAATGGCTATAGTCATGAATCTAGAAGTTGTTCTTTAAATCCTATGGCAATCAATAAGTGTAATCAAATCACACACAAAAAATGGATATGTCTTGATGTTTGATCCTAATTCTACATGTGCAATATTTTTTATAACCATAAACTAATCTTAATAATGGTTGTTGATCAAGTGGAATAAGTAGCCTAGCTATTAGTCTAAGCTAGAGTCTCTATATTCTAACATATTATTATATTTCTCCTAGAAGTCACCATTTATTGAGGTTAACATACCCCCATTTTTGAAAAATGGGGACCCTTGTTTTAAATTGTGAAAACTTGTAACTTATAATTAAAAATTCACTTGATCAGAGTACCACTAGCATGTTTGCACATTATATTTATTTGAATCTAATCCATACCTAGTTCCCATTTAGATTAATTGACATATTCTCAAATGATCACGTGGTTTACCCCTTTTAATATTGCTAATGATTATTGACTATGTTTCTATATTGTTGGTTTAATGGAATCTCATTTAGGAATGAACATGCTTAGGGTTTTATTCTTCAATATTAAATTGATATTTTACTAACTTTTATTTTGTCAAAGATTAATTGAATCTATTTTAAGTCTTTTTAAAATTCTAGTCTAATTTTTTAACCTATGTCCCATTTGAATTAAATTTAAATTTGTGTGGGAACAATTTATGCAGGAATAATTATTTGTGCTATAGACTTAGCTTAATTTTTATCCTAAATTTTAGTCATGTTTTTCAACATGACCAAACCTTCATCTAAAAATATTATGCCTAGTCCCTTTATGTCTTATTACCCCTTAATATATTTTATTATTAACATGGTATATTTAGTTGCATGGTCCCATTTATTATGTTCTAACTTAGCTTAAGATTTAATCCCAAGGTTCTAGTTTGTTTTTATTAACATGAATAAAAACCTAGTCTTAAAAATTTACCCTAATTTCCATATTACATGAGTTATAACTTAATTATTTTATTATCCATATGATAAATGATTCATGTTTTCTCAAACAATAAATATATAATAGTGTTTATAATTTAAATAAGTCAAGATCCTTAATTGATGATGTGAATTTCCTAATCGATGGAGATCTAATGATATGAGACTAAATTTCAAAAGTCAAACCCCAACCCTAAGCTAAAGTTTTATATTCTTTCAAGGATGAAAAGTATGAATTTTCTCATGTAATATTAATCAAATGGTTGAGATAAGTTTAAGATATTTCATGGTGTGTTTAAGGTCTAAGTATGACTAGTAGTTCAAGGACTAATATGCAAAGAGACCTAATGTGGCCTAATGAGGGGTCAAGTTTAGTTTCCAAGGTGATACATCTCATAAGAGAATTTTTAGAGATGTGAGAATTTATTTCAAGTTTTTTTACCAAGTTTGAGGTCAAATTATGAAGGAAAAACCATGAAAATTAGTGTTAATGTTTTCTATGTACATAGAATGAGGTATAACAGGCCTAAGAAGAATTTTCTTATGCTTGTTGGCATGTGAAAGATTTTTATGAGGATACAATAAGATCATTTTAGTTGGTAAATGTCCCTATCTCAAATTTATTGTCATTGGATTTAGAGTTGAGTGGAATCTTTTATGAATGATTCCTAAGAATGGAAGGCAATCTAATCCCTCCTAAAACCCCCATAATGACCTGATATGGAAGATCTAGATGGAAATGGATAAAATAAGATTGGATGACCTAGTTTTATGATTGGATCATGTACAAAACTATCCCTAATATCTGTAGGTGGAATTGGTCTATCAGAAGAGTAAGTAAAATCTATAGGAAACCTCTTATTTCTTAGAAATTTGATATAGCAGGCAAGGTTGACTAAGTAAAAGTTATTGAATGGATGGAGGTTTAATATTGTGACTTATAATTCATGCCCATGGTGTTTTTTGAGATATTTACATACCTCAGAGTGCTAAATTGGTCATACAAGTTGTCATATCACTAAAAGTCTAATAGTGAAGATAGTGAGAATAACCAAGAAAAAGTGGGAATAAGATTAGGGAAATTTTGTCATGGATTAGAAATGGATCAAATTACATTATTTTGTTTTAAAATACATATCACTCATGTCAATATTGGTTAAATTCTTTGGATGTCATGGGAAATGTTAAAAAATTTATTCACAAGATGACCTATCTAGTGAAGATGAGACAATGAAGGTGTAAGTTTCATAGATTGGTCTATATATTCCATGTTTGTCATTATAACTCTATATATTTATGGTTTTATATGTTATAAATATATATAAGGACAATATTAATTCATAAATACTTCTTTATTGTGTTAACACAAGTGTTAGAATGTAAAATCATCATGACTGGTCCACAAGGTAAAATGATAGTTCTGATTAAGCAAGTGAGAATGATGAGTTGGAGGCTCTTTACATAGAGAAAGCATGAAATGAATATGATGTTGTTTTTTAGTACCTATATGAACTATAAATTCCATATATAAGGTTTATATTTATTTTAATAATTTTAAATATGGAAATTCAAAATGGCTTATCTAGATGTGCAAGAATTGTGAAAAAGAAGCTTAACAAATTAGTTTTCAAGACCAATAGTTAAAAATATAAATTGTGATATAAATAATGGAATATATTATATAGGTTGAATATTATATATTAATGTGCATCATATGTCTTATAAATTTCCTTAAAATATTTGAAGGCAACATTCATGAGGATTATGATTTGAAGCATTTAGGTAGGTTTTTGTGTGTTAGTGAGAATGATGTTCCTGAGTCATTATGTATAGAGTTGAAGAATCCAATGCAAATTAATTTGTTATATAGGTATCATAGTTTAATTTTAATATAATTTTTTTCATGATAAATGCCTATGAAGGTGTGAAAAATCAAAGGTTCTTGATTGGGTTTTGAGGCCTATTTGCAGTTCTAAGTGAGCCTATGAAAATGGTTTATTTGAAGTCTTTTGCCTTGTATGGTGAAATATAATGGGATTAGTGATGAACTTGAGGTCATGGAGGTTCTAAAAATATGATTTTTTGATGTGGTTATGTGGCAAAGTCAAGTGTGTTCTTGTTTTTTAGATAATTGAAAGGTAGTTCTTTGTGTTTAGTTGGAGGTTTATCCTCAATTGCTCTGAAGAACTGTTACTAAGTGTTGTCAAGACTTATGAGTTCTTATGAGAATAGTAAAAGATGGATTGGATATTTCATAGTATCTTATGTTTGTTTAATAAGTATGTAATTTTTTTAGCTTCATGTGAGAAGGATTGTTAACCATCAGAAAAGGTCTCGATTTAGAGCTACTGTGTTGATCATCAGTGGAAACTCATATATGGATGACGATGTCTTTAATCAAAGTATGTTGTTATTATGAGAAATATGAATGTATTATTTTGATATGGTTCAAGTGAAGCATGGAGTTAGGGGGAGATAACATAGGTCTCTTGAATAAGAATGTGAAGTAAGGGTATGAATCTTGTGAGATATGAGTCTAGGAGCTCTTCTTGGTTGATTAGATGGTCATGGGATAAGGGGGAATTGTTAGCTCAGTATGTGATTGCTCTAGGTTATAATATGAAGAGAATCAAATCATATTAGTATTGTTAGGTTTCCAAGGTTAATAAACACTGAGTGAGAGGTCAATTTATAAGATAAATGGCATTGAGAAGGTTTATCTTAGTATTGATGATGGTTCGATAGCTTGGTCAGATTTGTCAAAATTCAAGAGAACCAAGTTGTGAATGGTGATAGGGGAGCATGTGTGAGATTCTTCATGGATTTAGGAATATTGTTTTATTATGGTTTAGTGAAAAGAGAGATTTCAAGTCTAAGGATCAAATAGGTAGGTTGAGGAAGAGACCCTTTGTCATTAATGTTAAAGGGGTAGAAATATCAAAATGAGGGAGAAAGACTAGTTTGAGAAAGAGACATTGTGAGAAAGATTTTCCATTAATGACAAAGGGGGATATTTTTTAGCATGGTATTAGTTGTCATTGTTGTCAAAGTAGTATGAGGTACATGATGTATTAATGACAAAGTGGTCTTCATGATGTATTTGAGAGTGTATGCCATGTATGCAAGTCATTTAGGTGATAAAGTATGTTATGATGGTTACCTACATGCATTTGTGAGCTTCTAGTGTTTCTTATGATCCTTTGGAGAGATAAAAAGTGCCATTATAGCTTAAGTTAAACTAGACCATCATTGGACATCTCACAAGGATAAATAGAATAGTTTGTTAGGACATTTATTATATGTACCTATAAATTAAAATTTGGTCAAAGGGTTTCAAGGAGATGTTTTATATAGTGCCAAGATCATTTTGTGTAAGTTTGGTACCTTGATGTATTCTCTAGATCAAGTTATGATCTTCCAAAGTTGGTCCTATGTGCAATGACATGCTAGAGCCTATCAAATTTACACGTTTCAAAATAGTCATTGGGATTAAAAAACATAGATGTTGGGGTTTGAATTCAAATGACTGTGCATGATTTTTTGGGACCCAAGAGCATTATTTTGCCTATAGAAGCCATGGAAGAGGTCAAAACATGTTGGTGTAAAAATCAAAGATGAAGTAGAATTCTTGTAGATTATCCTCAAAGTGATTCAGACACTTAGATGTCCATAAAAGTGCATTTATTTTAGGTAAATATCCTTAATCAATGATGTGCATTTTCCTAGGTGATGGATATCTAATGGTATGAGATTAAATTTCAAAAGTCAAGCCCCAACCCTAAGCTAAATTTTGATCATCTTTCAAGGATGAATAGTATGTATTCTATTGAGTAAGATTAATCTAATGGCACATATTTAATCAATAATTAAATAGATCCCCAAGATAAGTGAGAAGGTGACAGGTGTTATAATCTTAGTGAAATAATGTTAAATAGCCAATTGTATTACACCCCTTAGATTAAGATCTAATGAAGCATGTTTATTAGGCCAAATAGATCAAATGATGCATGATGAAGGCTGAATAGTCAAAATCCTTGAGGATGAACATGGAGATGACATGTGGTAGAAATATGAGCCACAAGTTAAAGCTTAAGCATCATTCAAATATTGATGGTACATGGATGAGTATACATATTTCAATTAATGTTCTATGGATTAGGAGGCATAATTAACTAGATCAAGATCAATGGAGCATAATTGATTCATGCAAATGAGATCAATGGTACAATTTTAATGTTGAAATTTAAATAAATCTCAAAGCCAATGTATAAGTGATAAGTGTCACAACCACAATGAATGCCACAAAGTAGCTAATGGAGTTTGATTTTTTAGATTGAGATCAATGGTTGGTACTGATCTATGCAAAATAGAATCTAATGGTGTAAGATCAAGGTGGAATTTTGAAAATACAATGATCACTTAATTTTAAAAGTACCATGAAAATTCCATTGGGATGATAACAAGCTCACTGTTTGAACTATCTACCACCATTAAATTACTAATAAGACCTTTAAGATAACCCTGACACACACTAAATCCCTAATTCAACCCTATAATGATCATAAATTAAGAATAAGAGAGTTGAATTATCATTTTTGTAAGAATAATTCAATCTAGAACTAAAGTTCAGACCACTAGTGTGCAATTTGAACTTCACTGACACTATGTAAAATTGCAAAAAGTCCCTACTCTGCACCATATTTGGGTAATAAAAAAGTCTTTCAACATCACTATGCATGAAGATATTAAGCCATATATTATGGCTCTAAAAAAGGAAGAGTATAAAGGAATGGCTACCCTAGGAGTATCAGGTGGATCACAAATAGAAACCCTAGCTCCAAAAGTGACTCAATCATCAGTGGGGGTTCAATTTAATCCAAAGACCACTAGTTTGGAAAGAGTGATAAAAAAGAAGGCCATGATTGTTGGAGATAAATTCATCTTTCAAAAAGTGAAACCATTCACTAGTTTGAATCTAGTGGAAGGATAGAGGCCTATTGAGGTACCTATCTTTAAATAGGACCCATCAAAATTGGCTCAAGCACAATCTAATCAATTGTAGGCTATCATCAAAGGCATGATGTAATAATAAAAGAATTTAGAAAAGACTTCCATCTTGTCAATCTAAGAAAATATATTCTAACTATTTGAGGACACCATGATTGACTTATTTAATTCCTTAAATTTAGTTAGAAACAAATAAGAGGTAATAAATAAGCAAAATTCTGTAGCTACAGGCCAAGTTGGTTAATGGAAAGTTGTTATTTATCAAGTAAATGATTTGATCAATGCCTTAACCAAGAACCAGATCCCTAAATTCAAAATAATTAACCTAGCCCATCTAAACATGGCTATGGATATATTAGTGAATAAAATAAAATATATAAGTAGTTATTCCAGCCATATGAGAGACATTTCCAAAGTTAATATGATACATATATTAGACAACTTAATCAAATATCCCACCTCACTTAGTCCTTTGGGCCTTATCACTGGTGAGGATTTCAAGCATAAAACTTCTTAATTCATGAAACAAGTAAGGAACCAAGGCCAAGGAAATATATGGGATGATAATAATAAGATCATGGGCCTACTATTGTCATCTGAAGAGAAGATAGGATTTGCTAGGAGCATCAAGTAGGCCTTGGAAAGAGATAAAAAGGACCTTAATAACCGAGAAGATCAAGAAAAAGATATTTTCATGAGACACATTATTGAACCCCATTTATTAAATGAGCAACATTACATAATGAATATCTTTCAAGGAAGGTAGAAGGCTATAGTAGCACCAAGGTCCCAAAGTTAGTTGGATTAGGAATATTCTTTTCAAACTAGAACTATATATTTTGGAAATGAAACATTACTTTTGTAAAGACATGTACAAATTTTAAAGTACATTGCATATAGGTTTGTATATTAGAAAAGGTTATTTGTTCTAGAATGTAATAGAAAGGATAGTTGTCCTATACACATGTACAAATATAATTTGTCATTATTGATCGGCATACATCATGAATTGTCTATATAAAGAGGTATTTATAATTGTAAAAGTAGGGGGTGGTTCTTAGATCAAAAATTACTTTATAAATTTGGAGAATATAATACAAGAAAGGAATTATAAAAAGTTTTTCCAATATTTATCTATATCTTTTCTCTCATGGATACTTCCTTAGTTATCTGGTTTGATATTTAGATATGAATTATTTTTATATATCCTAGATGTACATCTTTAAATGAAAAGTTGATAAGTTATGATAATGATATATTAGTTGAATGTTCTTAGGTTTACTTCACTCTCTTTTCTCTTCTTGCATATATGCTAATGCTATTTTTTTGTAGGGGTAAAATTCTTAAAGTAAATCTTGTTCTTGTTTGCATCTTTTCATACTTTCCTTAGATGTTTGCCTAATTTGTGGTAAGATTTGAGCTTATGATACTTCATGTTACACATTGGTTAAATGCATGTTTGGATGAAATCAAAACTTTATCATAATGTCTAGGTTAAACATTAGAAATACCTTCTTTCTACCTTACCCTCCCTTTTGCTCCTTTTCTACCAATTCACTTTAGTTTAGCTTATCATTGTAAATATCCATGTTAGCTTAGAGTTTAAACACTAGGGTTTAGACATCATTCATTGGACTTAGTTTAGATTATTTCCATCTTCTCAAATATTTAGGACCATGGTTTCTCCCAACAACCATTTACATGTTCATTTTTTGAAATACTCATTTACATTAGCCACTACTCCACCATAAATCTTGGGAATATCATAACCAAAAACTCATGCAATGGACTCTTTGGATCCAAAAATGATAAGTGTTTCTTAAACATTATATGAACATGCTAATACATTTAGGTGCATCAACAATACCTTGGTCTCATATCTTGTCTTGAAATCCATGTAGGACCAATCTACTACTAGATAACCCCTAATTTTTGTTGTGAAATCTCTAGATAAGCATAGAGAAAAACAAGGAAAAAAATCTATAATCAATACATATTAGGAATCTAAAATATTAGGACAAACATGGAGGGTCCAGTTCAATCCTTTGATGATGCCAACTGGTTTAGTGGAGGATCTGTCTAGTTACATAACTCCCTTAGATTAGGGCTCATATTTCAAACCAAGTTGATTTACAATTAACTTTGGAATCACTAAAGTGATTTTTACACTATCAACCATGTAATTGTGAACCGATTCATAAATGATCATAGAAATGTAAAATGGAGGAGTTTTGATCACCTTACTTGATTTTCTTTCATTAAGCCTTTTGGTTGCATTGGTCAGGACTACATTTGCTTTGCCTTGTGACTTCTCATAAATAGTGATCTTTGACAAACCCTCTTGAAGGATATCCACCTGACAAGGCATAGACAACATTTCCCAGATTGTCACACTCACATTGGACTTTTTCATTTGTTAACCAATATTGATGGTCAAACCACCAATGTTTTCTTGTGCTCTAGGATCCACAACCATACCCTAAACTTGTGAGTTTTGGGGTACAAAGGTAGTCCCTTGATTATGACTCTTTGGAGTAATTGAAACTTTTGGAGTAGTAGTAAATTCTTTTGGATTTGATAGTAAAGTAATAATGGTATGAATCTCTTTGACTACTTCCTGGTTACCATCCATATTCCTTCTTTTGAATATTGTATTAGTTGTCACTAGAATGTATGCTTAGTTAACACCATCTTATTGATTGGATGTATAGCATTATTTTTTATCATAATTAACCATTATAGAATCCAAATAATTTGTTCCTTCATTATACCCTTGACCTTATTGAGGCTCTTCTATATTTATCATCATGGGAACTTTTGTGTTCTAAGACATAAGAGGTTTATTGTTCCCATAATTAGTAGCCTACTACCATTGGTCATTAAAAGCTTGATTGAGCTTAGTGTTTGGGATAATGGATTGACCAAAAGACTAATTTTAAGACATACTCCCCTCACATTATTTTTTAATGTTATTATGAGTTATGACCAAAGTGGTAGAGGTTCTTGTAGCATTTAGATTATAATTATTTGACCTAACATAGTTAGGTTGCCCTTGTCCTTAGCCTTGTTGTTGGCCTTGTCCTTAGAAATTTCCTTTATAGGGTGGCCTATTTACTTGATAAGATTTATTTTTAGGTTTATATGTATCTTGATAAGGTCTAATAAATTGATCTTGCTAGCACTTCATATTTACCAACTCATTTCCAAATGATTGAAACATGCTCTTAAGATCTAAGAAATTTTTATTTTCTTAGGAGTAATTAGGTTAACAAGTTGAAGCCTATTATTTATTTAGTATAGGTATGGAAATAAGTGTTGGAATAGGAATAATGGTAACAAGGGGGAAAATAGAAATAAGAGGTGGTTGATTTTTAAGGAAGAAATGCATTGGTGTCCTAGGTGTATGATTACTAGCTTGAACTAGATAATTTTCTACTCTAATTTCCACATCATAGGCATTTGGTAGTGTGTTACCTCCCATAGACTATACCATTAGTGAAATATCATTATTAAGAGCCTTCAATTTAGATAGTAAAGGAAATAAAATTTAAGAGTAGGCCTAAAAGAGACTATGATCCTACCCCATATCTTTTGAAACCTATTATTTAAATCTTGCATAACCTCATGAGGAACCCTCTTGATTTTGGTTATATGCTATATAAGTGACAAATGGTCACTTTTATATTCAAATATTTTTCACAAGAAATTACCTAACTAATCCCATGATGTGATAGAGTTATCAATAAGATTTATATACTAGTCTAAGGTCTTACCCTTGAAATAAATAACCAATAACTTGATAGCCACATTTTCCTTAGTTATGTCATGAATATTGAAAAAGTTGGATATATCTCTAAGGTGTTCATAATGGGTTGTATACTAGTGTCCTATGAAATAAGGGACACTTTTAAGATCTACTACTAGAATAAGATTATACTGTTGGAGGTCTAAATGACTTTGGCCATTGAAATCCACAAAAAGGAAGGCCATAAGGGTTGATATGGTAATGAAAGGGGATAGCAAAGATATTATTATAAGGGTAGACCTTGAAATTGGTTTATAATTAAAGATTCCTATATATGGATGTGTATTAGAAAATCTGAATCATTTTAATAAATTCAAAGGTAATTCAAAAAATTTAAAAGGAATACCTCCAAAAGCTAATCTTGTAGTCACCTTTGGCATGAAATATGGATATTAATCTATACTAGTATTTTGAGTTTTGTTTGGATTTGATAGATATTATTGCATGAAAACTATAACTATTGTAAATTTATCAAACAAACATCAAAATGGATAAGTCTTATTTGAAAGTAGTCCCACCAAGCATGCAATAAACTATTATGGCATAGAATTTCACCCTTGTGGGAGGGTTTTTAGGGCCCTATTACTCCCATCCATAATATTGGAATAAACTTAGGTTATGGGTATCCTATGGTAAGGTTGAACCTCTAGAGAAGGCCATATTCCTCTTTATGTATCACTTAGACTAATGAATTGTTTGGAAAAGGGTTAGAAAGGGGGAATAAGATTAATAAAGAAGATAAAAGGTGATACACTAAATTAAATGAGACACTGACATAAGAATGAAAAATACACTGATGAATCTTAAGACAATTCTAGATCACGTAATCTCACAATCTAGCTAATTGCATAAGTATTTCATAAAATAGGCTTAGGAAGCAAGGAGGAATTCTAAGATTCACGCCTAACATACATTAATGGTAGAGATATCATGATTCCAAACCTATAGCTAACTTGAAAATACCTAAAAATAGGAAAGAAAAAAGTATAATGGACATGGAAGACTCTCCTTCACAATGCCATCATGCACAAGCTTACTAAACATAGTTCAAAGGCAAGAGATATGTAAAGAATGTATTTCTTGATGCAAGAGGTCTTTCATACAAATTTTGATAGGGTCTATCCTTATCAAATGAGAATCTCTTGATATTATTTCTAAAATCAAAGAATATATCTAAAAATAAGAGAGAGTGTGTGTGTTATAATGAGGGAGAAAATAGGAGATATAGTAGAAAAAGGGAAGAGAGAGGAGAAGGAACACATCATCATAAATCAATTAATGATCTACCACCACCCTTTCATGAATTCTCAACCACTTTTTTATCTAATAAGGACTAGTCCTTCATTGAAAAATTAACCCTTTTTAATCCTAATAGCCTTCAAACCCTCTTATTAGCTAAGAAATAAACTAGAAGACAAAGATATATTAAGGATGATGATTCATGATACATTATTAAGGAAAATATTTGAATCCCTCTAAAAATGTATTGAATTCTCTAACTACATTTTCCAATCCTTAAATATATCCCTTGGAATTCTATGCCTCCAGACACTTTGTTTTCATTATAAGGACATAATCTTTTGGTTTATGGATTTGATAGAGCCATTAATATATTTATTTTAAGTGGTTGTATGTACCTATTTGTCGAGGATATGAATATGTTAGAAAATAAGACACTCTTCAATATCTTATTTATATCTACCCCTAATTTAATATTGATCATAAGCTTACTATAGATTGAAAACCAATCCATTTATTATTTTTCCTATAGTTATCTTGTCAGTGAAAAGCCTATAAGCCACATAGATTCCTTATTGATATCTATTATGTCTAAATAGACCTATTGTACCTCTAAACCTTGTAGAAGTTGAGAACTCATTATATGCATGGATATTCTTTAAAGAATAATGATCAAAGTCATGAAACAATACTACAACCTCAGAAATGGACCCTGTATCTTCTAAGTCTTCAACCATAGATCTTGACTATGTTTATAATGGTGATTTTTAGAATACCTATTTTGTCTCAAATTGGATCATATGTATATCTTATTTCTATCTATTTTCCTATTAGGGTTCATGATATCCTCTTGATCTGATGTGTTTTCATGTGTGGCATCCTCACCATGCTATTTATCATATTTAAAGATATTATAATCATAAATTTTGACACACATTACCATATTGCATCCATTGAATCTTGATTAAATTTTATCCATCAATATTTGATTCAATATTCCCAAATTATTACACTTGTAAACCATACATTCAATTTTTGCTTGTTGACTTCTTGACTTTATTTACACCATTAACCTTCATCCAAAATCAAATTCATGTCATTGATCTTTGATATACTTGATCAAATATGTACCATCAATCCTTTAGTTCAGTGTGATCATGCCACTTTTCATCCCCACATTAATTATCTATATCCTCTAAATTTATGACCTCAATCTTGTCATTGATATTTGATTTTACGATTGAATGTGCACCATAGATTTGCTTGGGCCTATTGAATCAAGCTATCATCTACATGTTTTTGATCTTGATTTAGGCATTCAAGATCTTGACACTTGTCAGTCACATATTTACTCTCAATATAATTTAATTTTTTTGAATTCAAATGGCTATTTCCTATGTTTTTAACTTGATGTCCCTATACACATCCCACTATGCTATTTTAACTTTGAAGGTTTACATCTTGAGATAGACTAGTCATCAATATACCAATTTTTTAGGAAACATTATAGGAATTAAAAGCATCATATCCATATGAACCTATATATTTTAGAGGCATTCCAACTATAATTATTAAATACAAAACCAAATTGACCTTTTCCTTTTTGCATAAAGTGTTATGATGGTCTAGTTCCCTAGAATTGTGCTTTTCATATTTCTCCCTTCAAATCTCTAATAAACCTTTGAGACTTGAGAAAACCTAATTCATCCCCCTTGAATGTCATGACTAGAATGGAAACCTATTAGATCATTTCACTTAAAATTATACACCTATTTCTAGACCTCACTCTATGATCTCTCCAGAATACTGATCTATTCAGGTAGAGTTTTGTATGTAGGCCAAAATTGGTGAATAGGTGCATTAGACATAGATATTAAGTGATTAAAAAATTTTACACTCAGCTTCAAGTTTCTCAATTTCCTTATCCATGGTATATATCTCCTATTATATATTTTTCACTATAAAGAGACATTTATCCTCTACTTTAAAAATTTTATGGAAGACAAGCACAATAAGATTAATGTTATTTGTCATGAGATCTATTATGTTATCCATGGTAGTGTTTATCCTTTATCCTTAGAATATACCATACTGAAAATATATATTATATTTATAGAGATGTATCTCTCCAATCAAGATCATGTTCTCTTCTAGATAATTTGAAAGAGACACTTCCATCTAAGATTTTTTTTACCTTCATATTTTCTTTGTCCATGACTCCAATAGACAAAAAAGGGAGAATGCATCTAAATACCACTTGGAAATGATAGGAAAGGTGTCTTTGATATGATACTAATGATACAAAATATGAGGTCCCATGATAAATCATATAGGGGAAACTACTACTAGATGTAAGTCATAATTATAAGAGTGAATGCATCTAAGAGTCTAGAATAAAACAAACAAACATACATTCAATGGAGTAGATTATTATAATTTTATAAATGAAAATTGTATTGAATATGGGTTAATAGGTAAATAAAAAGATGTAAAATACTTATAACAAGGCTATGAGGGTAATATCATATAGCTATAATGGGTGAACACTTATTCTATTTTACTAAGACTAAACAATACAAATTCTTAATGGCAAAGTAGATACACAAAACATGTTATATATCACTTTCATTTCTCATGGTATCAACCTCTTAGGCCTTTATCCTAATCTTGATAGACACATAAAATATTTTTAATTTATTTTAATATTATTTTAAATTACTATCAATTATAAATAATATAGTTACACGTCATTCCATCTTCCCTCTTGAGTGATAGATTCATTTCTAGGCATGTGGTAGCTATTGACCCAACTAGATAACTAATACATTCCATGATTAAATTGCCACTTTGAAATTAATTAAATTAGATAAAATTGACACTTGGATGTGATGGATTAATGAAATTTTATTCTCACACAAATGATGAAAATTTTGGCACAGAGGAGTATACATAAGACTGTGAGTGTTAGACTACAAGTAAGCATGAGTTAGGCACATAGGACTATGACTTAGCATGAGTGTGATTTATGGGGATATGAGAAATAATGAGAGTGTGTTGTGTATGAATTTAAGTGTGAGTGTGTTTTGTGTTGTGTATGATAGTGATTAAGTATAATTATGTTGTGTAGGACTATGAGTAAACATGATTATGTTTCATAGGAGTGAAATCAAGCATAATTGTGGTACATATGATAACAATCCACATGATTATGTTGAAAAAAAAATTGGGTTCCTATACCATATGTCCATCAAGGAAAAGAGTGATAGGGTGAGGACAAGATGAATTAGTTGATGGAGGTGACACATAACACTCAAAATCAGATTGAGGGTGAAGTGTAGGGGGTTCTTCATGAACACATATCCCTTCAAATATAGAGACATTAGCTAGTAGAATATCCTTTTGTTCACCAAAGGGAGTCACTATGGTTATTTTTTCCTCATAATCACTCATGAAAGCATATTTATCAATCATGAATTTATTTTGTTCTTCTTTACTTGCTTTTCTCAAGATAGGTTCCTCTTTGAGAAGGAATGATGCTAAAGGTTGATGGATAAGCTCATGGATTTGAGGTGAAGGAGGTAGAGTATGAGATGTACTGGAAGGTGAAAGATTTTTATATGGAGTTTGGGATGAAGGAGAAGGCTTATGAATGGGTTGGAAAAGGAGTAAAGCACTAGTGATCTCATATGGAAGTGAATTCTTAGGCTGATTAGGAGGAGTAACATCTACATCAGTGGGAGTTACATCTTACCAATGGTAATTTTGTGTAAAATCCATGAAAACATTTAGTTTCATATGAAAAGACTCAAATTAATTCTCTTGAGGCTGATAAACATCATAATATTAATCATAGGGCTCATATTTAGGCTAATAGAGAGGTGTTTCTTGGTAGCCATTCTCATCAGATTATCCAATAACATGGTGTCCATATTGAGAGGGAAATGAAGGGTTATATGGCTGCCATGGCTCATAGGTTTGATATCCATTTTGATAGGACTATTGAGTTGTAAAATGTGGCTCATATCAAGGTAAATGATAATACTGATATACTTCTTTAATGGGTTGATTAAGGACTTGTTCATATTTATAGGGAATGAGACAAACTTGAAAAGTCTCACCAACTTACATAAGACAAATCTCAACATCAAACTCAACCAAGAAAACTTATTTAGGAATAAAGGACACAAGGAATTGATATCATAAATCTTAAAAATGAATACCTAGGCTACTTGATTGGTTGATCTATCTTTAGAGTCAACATTGATGCGTTAATAGATGCCTTCAAAGGCTGATTGTTTGGAGACAGCACCAAAAATCTCTAAAATTCTTGGACTAAGAATCCCACCAAACATGTAAAAAAATATTATCTCTTGTATTTTAATCCTCTAAGGAGATTGAAAATATCTCTTCATACAAGTGGCATAATGGAAACACCTCTAGGCTTGTGAGTAGCTAACGGATGAGGTGAATCTCTAGATAGGGCTAGCTCCCTTGATGTACCACTTTGGATTGCAACTAAAACTAAAAATGAGGGGTGAAAAGGTAGAGAGATAACTAAAAACAAACTATCCTAAGGGAAGTGATACACTAGATATATTTTTGACTTCTAACCATATCCACCTTGCACTTGAAATCAAAGGACAAACTCAGCATACACTTCTCCAATCTTCATCTTCTCACATTAATGCTACATTGTGAGGTTATTGATGAATGTGGAAATATATGAGGAATATACAAGAGTACTATGAGGGAACTAATGAAAATTATAACTCACTAAATATTATAAATTTCCTATAACAATTCACATACCTTGTAAGAAGAAGCTTTCCAACTACAAATAGATCATAGAATGAAATAACATGCTAAAGAATCCATAGTCTTCACTTATATAAAATCAAACATTACAAATGAAAAAACTAATAAAAATCATGGAGGAGGTAAATATTACCAATATTATTTATCAAAATGTATACATTTGAGAAAGGATTTGTCATACATAGGTGGAGCATCCATTACAATGCCTAAATGGCTAGTTCTTATAGAACTTAACAAAGAGAGAGAAGAAGAAAGAAGTAAAAGGGTCATAAGGACACTTTTAAATATTATTAAAGGAGTTAATTTAAAATTATAATTGGATATTATTCTAATAATTTAAGGTCTCAAAATCCAGGTGCCCATCCAAGTCATAAACCTCATGAAAAGTGGCAAGAAACTCCCCATTTTGGCTCAGAAAAACTACCTTCATGATTTTACCTAATTGAATGCCTTATAAGTTATTAGGATAAGGTAAAATTATTGGAATTGAATTTTATGATATCATCAATTATTATCCATACATTGGTTTTAGGCTTAGGCATCTAGAATCATCCTAAAATTAGTTATCATCATATGTTCTCTAGAAAACTCTCTTTTCATGTACCTTGCACACTTAGCCTCAAAATTGAAATTATTTTCTCATTAAAAAACAATTAGAGTAATTTAATGACACTTTTAAATACCATTAATATCCTTATAATCATTAGGGACACCTTAAAAATATATCCCCTTAGAGTTTTCACACCTTTCACTAGCTTGTCTAATATGCCAGTTTTGACTGGCTGAGTTAAAGCACTTAGTTTGGATAGTTAAAAGATTACTAAAGGATTTAAATTACCACAATGATTTATAAAAATTATAAATATTACCTCAAAACTTTATTTCATCTGCGTACCCTTCCTTTAGCCTATATAATAATAAAAATTGTTAAAGATAACTTATTTCTCATCCCATCCATACAAGTCTGTATAACTAGTTAGCATTTAAGGGAGCTTGAGTTAGTAATATAAAATATCTAATATTTTTCATGATCAAATTTTTCCATTATATTATAATTATATCTCCATTTCCATCATCAGGTCTTTGCAAGGGTTTAACAAGGGTTTTAGGCTTATCTGCCCTCTTAAGCTTCATTTATAAAGATGGAACATCAAATCTACAAAAATATTTAATAAAATCATTGTTCAAGACCCTTTTAAAATATCTTAAAATCATATAGACCACATTCAAATCATCACGAAATATATGAGCTCTTGGAATCACCCTTTCAAGCTTTTTTTCTCATTCTAACAGGCCTAAAGTTGCCTTCAAGCCAAAATTAGCTATCTCAAGGTTTCCTTTTCATATAAATGGTTTTTAAACATATATATTGTCCCAAAAAACATGTATAAACATGTCACCAATCTCATATCATTCTCTAAGTGTGAAAAATCCACTATTTAGACATAGGCCTAATCCTTGCCTAGTAGGCATGTTTCAAGCTTAAGCCTAAAATGACCTTTTTGATGTATTCCCTACATTCAAATAGATTGAACACCTATGATATGGTTTTTTCAACATGATCCAAACAAGTGGTAATCTCACTTAAGGATATAAGTTAAAATGGTCTTGCATTTAGTTCTCATGCATGAAACTACCATATAGGCCTTCTTGCAACTTTGAAGGCTTTGAGCAATCTATTTGGTTTCTCCCCTCCTTGAAATGTTTTTCATGTTTTATTATATCTGTTACAGCTTTTAATTTTCCCCTTCAAGGCTCTATAAAATTTTGGTACATCATTTGAGCTATATACCTCAAATCCTATCAAAGTTTGCATTAAGGGGAGTACCCCCTTGTTGAGACAAAATAAGGTGTACCTCCCTTATTTTGTGAGGCAAGATGAATTTTTTAGAATATTATCCAAATATTTAGGATGATATAAACCAAAATCCAGCCTATTATCATTATTTTCACTCCTTTATCTCCCTGTAAAAATAGACTTGTTGGAGAAAGGACTGTGCAGGGGTGTTTGGAAGTGGACTATATTTTATATGTTTAAGACCTTTGTTTGATTGATTGGTGTATGATATGAGCCTATTGAGAAATTATTAATCATGATTCAGGTATTTATAGTTCATTAATCATTATAAATATTAGGTACCCCATACATTTTTCCTAGTTCTCAAGACTGAGTTCACAAAACCCTACCTGTGTTGCTCTTTTGGACCTTGTTGTAGGAATTTCATGCATGAATTAGGCCTAGACACTGTCTAAACTTATTAATGTTTCCTTTTATTCACTTTGTCATTTATTTATGTCCATTTTATTCATCCTTTATCCCTTATATACTTCAAACAACAACTTATTTGTCCTCTGCCCACCTCATAATCAACTATAGTTGGTTGTGGCGTCTCATACACATAGATTACTTTATTGGGGGATTGGTTAGAAGTATGGAGGAACTCAATGAATCCATATAATTAATAATATTTTTGTTTAATAATCTTGTGTTACTAATATTCTTCCATCAAAATAAAATATACCCTCCTACTTAGATTGAGAAACCCCTGCCTACAAGGCCTACTAGAGGTGCTTATAGCCTTATTCAATTGGTCATGGTGACCATATGTGTCTTTGAACCAAATATAAGGTTAAAAATTATCTATAATAATTTTGGGTTCAATTTATATGTGCTAAAGAAACATAAAAATTACTAAACTGATGGCACTATCAGCTTGGCTACAATTGTTGGTGAGTATTAGGCATGTGTACAAACTATTTCACCCTTGGCAAGTGAAAAACATCTTTGATGTTACTCTTTGGTGTTTCACATGGAAATAATATGTCCACTAGTACAATAATACCATATCATCCTACTATCATTCATTGAGACTCATTTCATTGACTTGAGAGACCACTTAGCTCACATGACTATAGACATCATTGACTAGTTTTAGTGTTTGGAAGGCAACTTTGAGCCTCTGAATTACCATTTTCCACTAATATTTTCTCTCTATAAATTTGAAAGGATCTAGTATATTATATATAATAAAAAATTTATTCATAAGGATTCATCAAGGCTGCTTGAAACCATGTTATGTGGTAGCTCCAAACACCCCTAAGGCTTTTATTTCTATATTTTAAGGAAAAGAGTCCTTAAAACTACATTCATCCCTTTTAAAGGTAAACTCCACCTTGATCTTGTCAAATTGTCCCTTAAAAATATTTTTAATATTATATACAACCATAAAGATCTCAATAAGGGTTCTATCATCAATCTTAACACTCTAAAATGGTTTCTTAGCTCCTTGTTGGCTACTTGTAGGTGACTTTGACTAAAAATAACATGCAAACTGGTTGTATAGGTAGTGAAATTGAACAAATTATGATGATTAAATAAAAACCATTAACAAATGTTCCCATGGACTACTAAATGTCTTAAAATATTTAAGAAACTTCCAAACTCCTCATCCATAGCATAATGTCATCTTGAGAGTCTACAAGTGCACTATTGGATTGCATACAAAAATTGAGCATAAATTAGAATAATGTACCGAAGGTTTTGAATTTAAAGGTTAGTTTATCCTAAATATTTTAAAATGGATACCTAAAAATCTTTCACACCTCCCTTACAACATTGGAATCCTCCATGAAAGATCTTGGATGATTGTATATGATAGTCATAGGGCAGGCTAACTATATGATGGTTATGATTTCCAACACATGGAGTGTGATTTTAAGAATGAATTTAAAAGGTTAATTGAATAAATAAAACATTTAAAACATGTAAATTACACTATCACAACCCTCTATGACCATTCATAAAGCATAAGAATTCATAAAATAATAGAAACTTGCCAACAACATAAAATGGACCATTTTACAAACATGAGGTGATTTGCTCATAAAATCAACTTGGAACGTTAAAAAAAGAATTATTAACATTATATAAGCAATATTTAATCATATATAATAACCCTTATAAGTTGGTTCATATAGAATTTCCCAGAATGAAGCCAAACCTATAGGGTACACATATTTATAAGTAAGAAAACATAGTCAACTTGAAAAAGATGGTTCATAAATCATGGTTTAATAAACATATAATTATTGTTATTAAAATTAATTTATATTATTATTATTATATAATCTCCCAAAATAATTTATCCTGAAACCTCATGAGAAGTACATATTGAGCAAAAACATGAAGGTTACTTCAGTGTGTCTAGAAAACCAAGAAATGAGAAGAATGGTATTAGCCTTAAAATGAAAATTTAATATCCAAAAAAAATTTAATTTAGAATTATGAAGTATAATAGTCACTTATTTACCATTTCCCACATGACACACTTCCCAAGGAGGTCATACAAGTGCCAAATTCACCTTTTCCTTCAATAAATCTACCTTTTTTGAATAAATTGCCAATTTTTAGTTGGTTTCAATTAATTAAGACTTATTAAGACACATTTCATGTTAAATAACCATTTTTCACCTTCACATTTCCAAATAAACTCGTACAAATAATTAAATGCACCTTTTTTACCCCTAAAAAGACTTAAAAGGACATGTTGGCTAATGAAATTTACAACCAAGGCTAATATATCATTTAATAACATTAAATGACCTATGAAACACATCATGAAAAGATATTATTCTCCCAAAAACATTTATAAAACCATTTTTTTACCTAAGGGTGCCTTGATTTGACCTAAAAGTCAAATTTTGTCAACATGTACCCTTTTGTGAAGTGTCAGTTATTTACATAACATTCACTTGTTAAACAATTTGTGAAAGAATTTGAGTTATACAAATATATGGATTTTAGTTATTAGTAATGGTGGAATCCAAATATTAGTAGGAGGAATATTCCCAATATTATTGATAAGAGGATTATTTAGGTTAGTGATAGAAGGATTCCTTAGACGAGGGTTTCTAAGGTTAGTATCAATTTATAAAATGGTGGAGGAGGGAAGTTTTGATAAATTACCATTTTTTGGGGGTGTTTAAATGGTATTTTCATCAAGTTTTTTGAATATATGGGAATCATTTAGATCATCATTTTGAGTGATTTGAACCATGTTACTAGCTTATATATCTAGATGGTTGTTAAAAGTAGTTACAACTTAAAGTATGATCTTCATTACTAGACAAAGTAGGTAGGAAATAATAACCCATATAAAATATAAATGGGATAAGACTATCAATAAAGATTCTAAGAGGTGGTTTAATGATGTTAATTAGACTATACAATTGATATAATATGTGATTGATTACAACAAATGAATTTTATCATCTTGTCACGATAAATTGATTTGGATGGTAAATTTTAATGGTGTATCAACTAAAATAGACTATATCAAGTCTAGTCAATGTATTCAGTAAAAAATAAGTAGAAATAATGATCATAAAATGTATTATATTGACCATGGTTGATGTTGTTAGTAAAGTATAGTCATAAACAGTTATCATAAAATTTACTATATCAAACTTGGTCTATGTTGTTTGGTTACATAAAAATAACTATATTGGTGTCGACAATGGATGATATAATAAGTAAAGTATAAGCATAAATAGTGATCATAAAATTTACTATATAAAACCTAGTTTATGTAGTTTGGTCACACAAAGACAACTATATTAGTGTTCACTAATGTAGTTAGAACATACATCACATAAATATATCAACAATAACTAATACAGGCTATAATATATAATACAATATAAAATAGAAAATTGTAAATTTAAGTATTTTTTTAATAACTATTAATCGGAAATAAAGTTTAGGTAGATGTAATAAAAAGATGTGACTGATTTGTATGCTCTCAAAAATAATTTATTTTTCATTAGATGGTTTTATCTAAATATCTTAGATTACTAAACATGGATTAAGTATCACTCCCATATTCCACTAAACCTAGTTTCAAGGGTAAGCTAAGAGTAACTTCCTAAAGCTAACTACTAATCGATAAAATACATAATTAAATGTATGATTGGATTCTTAAGGTTCAATAAAAGGGTAGTCTTAGGCATTTCCATGTTTAGCTATATAATATTCATATGAGTATTTGCGCAAGTCCTTCATGTAAGAATGTCTGTAAAAATAGGCATGGATTATAGATGTAACACCATGTAGCCCTTCAAGATAGTTAATAAGTAGTTTGAAATTAGAAAGAACACAGTTTCTAGGGAAATACAAATAAAGAGGAAATATAATTTATAAATCAATGTCAAAAATTAATATATATCATTCACTTAATATAAATAGGTAACCATTCAAATGGAAAGGAAATGCTTGATTAAATTTTTAAAAGAAATGTTAATTTACCTTGCTTATGCTAAAAAATGAAAGCACATAGAAATATATTAGTGCAAGCTGATGTATTTGTTCACACATTCTAGATTTTTATTAGTTTAAGTTGATAAAATATATGTAAATATAATTTAAAATGGGAAGAATAAACTAAATATAACATCACCAATAAATTTTGTTACAAAGATGCAATCATGGAACTATATTGACCATGGTTGATATAGTTTAATAGAGATAAAAAATTAATTTATAACTAAATCAAATAAGGTCAATATGTTTATCTGAGTATAATAAATTTTGATACAATTAAAAATTTATATACAATTAAAAATTTAGATACATAAAAAAATATATTTGATAAATCAAATTGACTAAAAAAATGAGTAAACAAAACTATATCAAACAGTTTCAATATTGTTGGGTAGAAAATACCTAGTAAACTACATCAAACTTAGTTGATATAGTTGGATGATTGAATAAAAAAATGCATATTAAGTCTATAATGTATTGACCTAAATTAATGTATCCTTCTAAAAAATCACATATAAATAAAACTTTGTCATCCTACACCAATATAGTTTCCTAAAAACACATAGATTAGACTAGATAAACTTGTGTTGATGTAGTCTACTAAAAAATACATAGGAATAAAATTTCATCCACTTAAGTTGATATAGTTTGATGAAAGAGAAAAAGTAATAGTTAACCCATATTGAATTCACCATAATAAATGAAATGAACTAGGATTTACTTAAAACTTATCCTATCTAAGAGATCTAGACTTGGAGAGGTAAATCAAATAGAGCTTGTAGATCCTTAATGTATACAAATATGACCAAATGGTTTTGTTAAACCTATCAAGAGGAGAAATTATGACACAATATCAATGGAAAGTTTTCCAAATCCTATAGGAAATAAATATAATGAAAAAAATATAAATTTTTATTATAATATTGTAATTAATCTAATCTATTATTGTGAAGCTTGTAATACAAATAAGGGGGATGGTTAAAAACAAACTAAAAAGGGTAAGAAACCATGGTATGAAGATGAAGGCCTAGGTTACATAAGTTATGAAATGAAAAGTTTGAAAAACCCCATGGCCACACTATGTACAAGTGTATAGGATATTTAAATGATGGGTTATATATGCCTTCAATCTAGTAAATATGAATCTTCTATGTAAATGAAATTACTAGGGTTAGAATATAGGTACCTTGAATAAAACCTATCACAACTCAATCTTCCCCTTGGCCAATGGTGATTTTAAAGAGATTATTGTTTTTTTTAAATATCACAAATGTTGAATAAATCTCTAGGTTAAAATCACTCCTCTTATTTCATCCAAGAATCCATAAGATATTTTTTCCCTCCAAAAAAAGATCTAAGAAATGACTTCTCCAAATGTAGACTTTATAGAGTTGCAAGCAATTAAAATGCAAAATTGAATGTTCCTATCTATTGGATTGAAATGGGTGATTGTGTTTATAGTGATGGATGATCAAAACCCTTCCTAAATAATTAATTAATACCATTATCCATCCTCAATTTAGTTTAAATTATGATGGTTTAACCTTGGAGTAGGTTAGTGAGGGCTCATTTAATTGTAAAGTGTCTACAGTAAGTTTCATACAACATCAACTTGGGACAATTTAGTTTGAAATTTGGAGATAATAAAGAAATAATACATCAATCTAGCCTGATATAGTTATAAATTATGGATATTCAAATAGTTAAATGTTATGAGGAAGATTGCTTATGGAATCAAGTCTAAGGGAACTATAGTGGATATAGGCATGATATATTAAACAATAATTTCTCTCATGAAGCACCAATGGTTTTCCTTCCACTTTCTTGGTGTACACTTTAAGGCATGCACTCATAGATAATTAAACTCGACATGTTACTCCAAGAGGGAAAGTGTTAGTAAATGATAATGTTTTAAAAGTATTGTGTGTATGAACTTTCTATATTTATCATATCCTACATGTCAAATTATAATAATCATTCTTAGTCATTTACATTCATATGTTTGCTTGAATGCCATATCTTAATATCTAAATTATTTTACATGTTTTTATCTTAATTAGATTAATATTACCCCTTAATAAAAATAAAGATAAAATAATTATGTTCATAATTGATATATCTACTTTGTGTGATGCTTATATGCCCATTTCGTTAGATTACATCTTTCATATGTATGTGAATGATCAAATATTTATATGATGGCATATATTATCATTTTTTATACATAATTTACATGAATACATTTTTATATATAATACATGATGTGCATAACTCTTTCTTTTGAAATGAAAAATTTACATTCTTCATCCCTCATATCAAAGGAGGGAATATAGTAACCTACTGTAAAATATCCAACCTAAGAAAGATAATTCATAATTTGAGTCATATTATGTGATTTATATGGGATGGATTAAGGCATATGTAAATAATATATGGGGAATTATACATGATTTTTAGGAATATTTGGAACATTTTGAGAAATATTATATGAATTAGATTGAGAATATTGATATACATTCTATCATACTATGAATAATAAATGACAACATTATATACTAGTTTTAGATATATATGGATTGTATTTTGGAATGAATATTATTCATATAAACACTTTTCTATTTTTATGTTTTGTATTTATGGGGAAATATAATACAATGTAAGCACTTTGGATGTAAACTCTATCTATAGTGGCTAATTCAAAGTTTCAATTTACATACAAACCTATTTTGGGGTTCCACGTTTGCATATAAATATGGTTCAAGTTTACAAAAAATAATTATGATGATAGTTAAATTAGTTTAGTTTAGGCTTATGCAATGCCTAAATTTTATCACCCATAATTATTTAATTATGGTTTAAGCATTAACACTCTTAAACACATGGTTTTAGTGGTTACATCTTCTTGGGGTTTAATCACCCCGTGGAATTATATAAACAAGTTCAAAAATTGGAAACTTGGTCCATGTACCTATAGGTGTATTTATTATTTGACTTTTAAATATAAATAATTTAATAATCTAGACTATTTCATATTTTCTATCCTAAGTGGAAATTTATATATGCATATTTTTTTTATGTTTTTTCATGGATCAAGTGAGAGATTTTTGGTGTACATGTCAACACTAAGTCCGGTTAGTTATAGGTACCAAATTTATTTTATTATATTTGTAATATAGAATTTTCAATATGAGACTAAAAAGGTGACATTTTGAAACATATAAATTTGGTTTTAGACATTTGGAAACATCAACCATGACACATTTTACATACTTGGAATTTGAATACACATTTGAGTCTTTTTCACACATTCCCCTATATATATACCCATTATTGTCTTGGCTAACCCAATTTACTAATAAACATATTCAAATCACAATAGTATGTTGAAGAACACTTTAGAATACTAAAATTATTGTTGTCATACCTTATATCATTGATTTTCACTCTCATGATAGTGTTAGTAATGTGTGTGTGTGTGTGTGTGTGTGTGTGTGTGTGTGTGTGTAAATACTAATATCTAGTATTTGACACTTAAAAATGTCAATATTGGCCTACATTTATCTTAAATGACTTGTACATCTCCAAATAACTTTTATTCCACGTTATCACATACTTTAAAGCTAGTTATGATTCTAATCCATTTTAATTTTTTATCAAACACCTATTGAAACCTCTCAATATTTACTAAATCAACTAAATGTCATACTCATATATTTCTAAATTAATATATTTACATTCAAGTCTCCCATATAGTAACCTCAAACACAAATAGTAATGTTGACATTATTGTCCTAAGGTTGATTCTATCTTCTTTCACATAGAAATGGTTATTTCTATATATCAAATCATTATCATAGGTTGGCCCATTCACCTAGTGTATCAATGGTGTGAAAAATTACCCTATTAGGTGTATATAAATACAAATCAAGGTGAATCACATTGATCACTTGTAATTCTCAAGTACCTATTTTTAGATAAAATTAGCCACCATAGGTTAGTAGCCTTTACATTTTTGGTCATAATGATATTAACTTTGTTGATAGTCATATGAAGGGTTTTGTCTTGTTCATGGTTGGTCTCATAGTGGTAAGCATTGCATTGTTCCTAGTAGCTTTCAAAGGACCTTAAGTTGGTCTAGTCAAACAGTGAGTTAGGTCACCTATTTTAATCATCAAGTAACTCAATATTATCATCTCCAAATAATTTAACAAAGATTAAGGTAAATTTTTCAAAATTAAGGTAATGATGGTTTGTGGTCCTATGTTTATTTATAGCCATTCCTTCTGCAAGTCTTAATTGTCAAGGGTCATAAAGAGTATAAGTCATTCCAAATGTAGTTTTATAGAATGGAGTGGTCATGCCTCAAGGAATAGAATGTAGGCTTTATAAGTTAATTTTAGGTCAAATATTGTTATTTTCACATGAAATAAACACTTATGAAGCATATAGAAAGGTAAAAAGTGTGGTATGTGGAAATAAATGGTTGGAGAGTGTCTACTTTAGTAGATATAATGAATTTTCTAGATATTCTTCTTTCCTAAAGTGTAGTTTCAAGAGGATTCACAAGCTTCAGAGGCAAATTAGAGCTCATTGTAACATGTTTAAAGAATGGGAAGTGTCCTACTATATTATTCAGATTAAATCCATGTTAATTGAAATTATATAGGCCTAATAAAGATAAAAAATGCATCAGATGCCTCATTAAACCCTTGTAAAACTTGTGAGGGTTAATTTAAAATGTTTATCATGTGGTGGGGGAGAGAGAGAGAGAGAGAGAGAGAGAGAGAGAGAGAGAGAGAGAGAGAATTAAATATAGATATATTATAAAGATAATGGGACACTAATTCCATTTTATTTTGTGTAATTTTTTATAATAAAGTCCCTCAGATTTATGAATAATCACTAAGAGTCTAATCAACTCAATTTTATCTTCACAATTTCACTTTTGATCATGATGAAAAATATGAACCATTAATATATGATCTCAAGGTGTGAGGGTGCCTAAATAACACTAGACTAAATTAGTTACACCATGTATGTAAATGCATTAGTAAGAAATGAGCTCTCTTTCACTATTTTTATGTGACAGTTAAGTTACAAGAGGATGAAAAGACATTTTGTTCTTGGAAACTATGATATGGAGGATATTAAAATAATATTTGACCTATTAAGACCATAATTAATATCCTTATACCTCCATAGATATTAATTAGAACCAATTCATGGATAAATTATAGGAACATTCTAATAAAACCATTGAATAAGGGTCCTTGGACAAGGTTTTAGTTATAAGGTAATAATTACAGACCTATAATAAAAAATGAGGTATATAATGCATCATTTGGATGCTTACACTAATGATAAAACCTCAAGACTATCTATCAAAATCTTTAAACACCATCATAGTCAAGGTGTCAAAAGATAATAATGGATGTATGCACAAGTAGACTGTCAAGTTTGTAGATAGGGTTAAGAAGTCTTGACAAAGTCTTATATTGATTCTCATTTGAAAAGGTTCAAAAACATGAAAAATAATCTATTTTTTAATATTTAGGTCATTTTATATTATCCAATGTGATAAAATCAAAGCAATAACATGTTTGAGAGTTATCAATGATGCCATGGTGATGTCATGGAGGTATCTTAGTTAGTGGATATAGTGCTTTGATACCCCAAGTAACAATGACAAAGTTTACAATGTATTTATCCTAGTATGTTTGTTGATCTTCAAAGTTTTCTTGGTATGAGATGTTTAAGGATGAGTCTAAATTATTGAACATATGAAATAGGTCCCATAAAAAGTGTTATATTTTTTGAGATCTTGTGTACATGATTGGTATTCATCTGATTCTTTATTGTGTTCATCTAGACATTTTAGTCTAGTGGTAGAAAATCTAAGTAGACAATTTGATGATGTCACTATTACCATGTGGAAGTGAGTCAAGGGGAGTTATTCATATGGTTGTGATAACATTAATCCCTAGTTATTATGTACCATATCTTAATTCATGCATCAAATAATATTCAAAGATATGAGGGTAAAGTTGGCTTCTCAATCAAAATTCATTATTTTCCCATAGCCAAATTTGCATGTGGCTAGAAATAACTAAGTAATCATGTTGATAAGGTTATCATTCACATGCATGGAGGTGTTAGGATAAAATTATCATATGGGTTTGTTCATTTTTATGCATAATTTATTTATGCTAAATTTTAGATCATGTGATGAATCATGTCAAAATTTATGCTTATGCAAAGTTGGGCTCCCACGTAGTTTGACTATGTTTTTCCATACTTAGCAAAATTTTCATGGGACAAAGAAATTTGAGTATGAATTTTGATGATGTTATTTATTACACATGTGAAGGTGTCAATATAAGTTTATCATATGGGTTGGTTTAGTTTTTATCCTCATTGATTTATGCTAAAATTCATATCATGCAATGAAGCACATCAAAAGATATGTTTGTTCAAAATTGGCCTCCCAAGAAATTTCTTGACATAATTGGCTCTGTGATAGAATATTTTGAGAAGGAATTTTAATGGCATTATATCTTGCACATGAAAAGGTTATAGGATCATATTTTTATATGGTTATATTATCCTATCTAAGGAGATCATCAGGTCCAAATTTGAGATCATGGATTGGAGAAAAGTGAAAGGTATTAAGGTCCAAAGTTGGCCTTTGAATTAGATAAGAAAGGTTGACATACTTAGTCATTTCTACACAAGTTAAAGTTTAAGTAAGATTGATGATGCATGTTTCTCTAAGAAGTCCAAAATCAACAAGATGAGGATAGGTTCATGATATTTAATGACTAAACAAAGGTATACAATAAGGATCTAATGTTGAGTGGGTGTTCATACAAATTGATCAAATAATGTGAGCTACATGATAAATACCTAACTAATCTATAGAGATCGATAGAGTGCATTGAGTCAAAATTTCAAGATTACACGAGATGAGGTCAAAGTGATTGAGGTTTAACATTTGGCATTGGTAGTATATGTATTAAATTTTGGACAAGAATCAATGGTGTGTATTTGATCCAAAGATGAGAGGCACAAGATGTGAGCATTATGGTCAAAGTTTAACTGTGACTGTTGTCATTCAAATATTTGAATTTAACTTAGGAAAAAACTAGAGCTCTATGTTTTATCAATATCTTTTGATAGAATTCAAACTTGTTGGTGTTATAAAAAGAAAAAATAAAGAGGACTCCATGGAACATCTAATGAACATGATTTGAATATTTAGAAGTATGTATAGACATTGTTTTTAATGTTCAAAGTTGACTATGTGTTTGTGCTTATTCTAAAAATGACCCCAGAAGGATGTTTGAGCTTATATAGATATTATTTAAATGTCTCTTGATGAATTAGCTATTGGGGACTCTTTTAGACTACATAAGGATGTTTTTTGCATTTTAAATGTTTTACCATTTTTATGAAATATGAATAATAGTTTAGAAGGTGACTGTATGTTCACTCATAATGATTGTGTGTACAGAGAAGCATTTGAGCTAATTGGACTTTAGTAAAAGAGTGTTTTTGCAATTATGATCATTTGAGGATGTCTAAGAGGACATAAGGAGTGGACCCATGTATTTTAAAAATGGTCATGTGTTCTTAATTTTCTCAGAGATGTATAAAAAAGGTGAATGGGTCTCCATAGGACTTAAAAGTAAATTAGGCCTATTTAAAAGTGGATTGTGCTTAAGTGTGACCCATTTGAGATGCCTTAAGGATGAAGGAATATATTTTGGCCAAAAATAAATATTATGATCTTTTTAATTCATGATTTATCTATATATAGTGTAACAATATGTGTTCATTTTTAGATTTTGAGTGAGAGACTTGGGAAAGATTTGAGAGAGACTTGGGAGAGATTTGAGAGAGACTTGTATGTGAGAGAGTTCAAGAGAAAAGGAGAGGAGAGTGAGAGTGCCCAACTATTGGTTTGATGAGTAGAGAAGATTAAATACTATATGTATGATTTATAGGTCATGTTTTTAATGATAATATAGTGTTCTTACAGTTTGAAGTTGTGAGAAGAGATCTGAGTGTGCATATGAGGGCTATTTGAGTGAAAAAGGAGAAAGATAGTGGCATGCCTATGTGCGAGGCCTCTATTAGTTAGAGAGTTTGTGTAGTTATAATATAATAAAGTGGTCCATCATTAGGTGTTGAAGACATCAGTTCTAAGATGGAAGTATTCATTTTAAGGAGGGTCTATAGGACTTGATCTTCCTTAGGGGTAGTTGTTCCTTGTGAAATAGGGTTTCATAAAAGACCTTTGGATAGAAGGTTTTAAACATGGTTGTATTTAAAAATGACTTCACTAAATAGGTGGTTCAAAGGACTTGATCATCTTAGGGTAAGGTTCTCCTTGTGGAACTACTATTTCATTAAAGGTTATGGGTTAAAAGGACTTAACCAACATTCCTGATCAGAAGGACTTAATCAGTCTCTCATTTGTGATCATCTTATGAGATATTAGTCCATGTGTTTTTAATATTGAGAGTGGTTTTTATTCCCCAAGAGGTTTTCCCATGTATATCTTGTGTTGTGTATGTGATCTTACATTATTTTCATTGTTCACTATTGTGAATGATTTGTATGCTTCATCAATGATTGTATTGAATGCTTAAGTATTTGCAAGGGTTTGGAAATTGATTTGGATTTTTTTCCACCATTGATTCACCACCTATATTAATAGATTGTACCTCTAATAATTGGTATTAGATCAAGGTCCTTTGGTAAAGTCTTGATAGTTTGAAGGTGATCCAAGGTACAATGGCTAGTCAAAATGTTCAAGGTGGTTTTTCTACTAGTCAAACATTGATGTTCAATGGATCCAATTATGAATTTTAGAGTGATAGGATGAACACATACATTATGTCCCTAGGGTTTGATGTATGGTAATCTATTTTGGATGGTTAAATTGCTCCTACCATTCCTCCATATAGTTTTCCATACAAGAAGTTGTTTGAGAACAAATCTAAGGCAATGAATGCCATCATTTGTGGTCTTATATTATTTTTGAAGGAGATTAAAAGGTTAAGTTGGGAATGTTAAAAACTCATCAAATACAATTTGAGATCCTCAAAATGAAAGTAGAAGACTCATTGGCATCCTTTCTAAAGAGATTTCCTAAGATTGTAAACACCATTAGAGGTCTTGGAGAAAACCTTGAAGAGGATAATATAGTTCAAAAGATATTAAGGTCTCTATCCCTCAATTTAATCTAAAATTATTTAATATAGAATAAATTCATGATCTTATTCAGTTCAAGATGGGTCAATTACGTGGCACCCTTACTACATATGAGATGAGAGTAAATGATGATATACCACTAAATAAGGAAGTAGAATTAAAAATATATATGAAGCTAAAAATGGATTTCCAAGGTAAGAAACCCAAGTAAGGTGAATTTTTTGATATTTATGGGGATGAATTAATCACTTTGTTTACAAGGAAATTGAAAACAAGGTCACACAAGTATAAGGGTAAGTTGACTTTCAAAGCTTCAATTGTAGAGAGGTAGGACATTTTGATAATAATTGTCCTCATAAGTACAAGAAGGATATTGATGAAGATAATGATCAAGGTCATGATGATGGAAAGAGATCATTTAGGTTTGATAAAAACAAAAAGGGATTCAAAAGGTTTGACAACAAGAAAAATTATTCTAAATACAAGAGTCTTTACACCAAATAAGATTGCATCTCATTGGATGAGAGTGAAGAAAATGACTTGAAATATGATCGTGAAGATGATGGTCTTGTTGAATATGAAGATTTGTTCATGGAAGGAAGATGCTCACATCAGAAGGATTCTACTCGGAGTGATTTAGATAATGATGAACATGAGGTGGACTATGAGACTCTATTAATGAATGCTCTTGAAACTTTGAATCAACATATTCTATCGATCTCTATGGATTAGTCAGGTATTTATCATGTAGTTCAATCCATTTTAAAAATCTATATGAATACCCACTCACTACTACATCCATATCAAATACCTTTGTTTAATCATTAAACATTAAATAATAAGAATAGGCCTAGATGAGGATTATTCCTTGCCTATAGAGAAAGTATAAGTAGGCAGACCTTCTCAAGGTACTAAAACATATACAAAAGATTTAATATTCCTATAAACATATATTTTTATCCTTAAAATACTTAAAATTTCATATAAATATATATTCTGATGGTTACAGATAGTTTTAAAAGGACTAGTATACAAGTAATTTGTTATTCTCATAGTGATGGGGCTCTCAAAATAAACACAATGCTAATTAAGGACCTATATCATATTCTCAAGTTTTTTATCAAAAATTTTCAACCCCACATCAAGGTTTTATAGGTATAAATGTGATTCAATGATTTTTTCCATTATGTTTCCTCTAAGAGACATTACGACATCTTAGCACGCTCTTAAAGAATTTTGGAACGACTTAACACACCTAAAACATCAGCATGAAAGGTGATTAACCATAGAAAAGTGATAAGAAACCTAAAATTTTTTTAATATGGGTAGGCTTATAACTCATCCTAAGGTGAGAAGGGTAGTTTTAAGAAATAAGGATGAGTCAATAAGCAAGATAAGAGTTCTTATGTTACCTTGAAGACTATCATCATCAAATATGCTAAAACCTCCTCATTTATCTTATATGTAATACCTTGGGTGGATTTTTAATGTATCATAAATCTAAGTATGATGAATCCCTAATAAAAAAACATGTGTACTTTGATTATGAAAAGTGTCAAAAATGTTCACTAGTGTCACTTAGGAAACCTCATGATCATCAAAAATGTTCACAAGTGTCACTTAGGAAACCTCTTGATCATCAAAAATGTTCACTAGCATCACTTAGTATTTTAACCATAACCTCCATATTGAAAGATTAATGCTTGTAGACTCATATTTAGTTGTGTAATTAGATTCAGTCCTAGTTCATGTTCTTAGTTTAATATAGGCAAGTGGAGGATACTAAGTTTTGTGCATCACCTCATATTTACTTGTTTTTAGTTATCTCTCTTCCTTTTCCTTGAAAATAATAGGTTTAGTAGTAGTTTCATGTAATACATCAAGGTATCTAATCCTAATGTATATATTTAACTCAATAATTAGGCCACCCACAACTATAGGTGTCTCTATTGTATTAATCAAATGAGGAAGGATTGAATAACCTCCTCAAAGATGCAATTTATATTGATAACAATTTTGGCACACCTAGTGGGATTTATTATCATCTATTAAGGTGTTTTTAGTGTTATTATTCAACATATCAACCTTTGGAATCATGACCTCAAGAATAAATGGCGACTTTAAGTGAACCACAACTACTTTAAACATCCCAAGTTCTTAGAAGAGACCAATTGGTAAGTATTCTCAATATTCATTTATTCAAAATGCATATTTTGTATCTTCATATCTTTTATATCAAGCTAATAATGCTCATGGATTCACCCCAAGTATCCCTAAAATAGTATTATATCAAATTTATCATGACTTATGCCTCCCATGTACCCCAATGTAGCCTCTTTGGAAGCCTACTTATCCATATAATTATCCTTGTCAAAATAATGTTTCCCCTAGTCAGTATAGTCACATTTATACTCAATCCTTATCAAGATTGAAACAAATATTATTAGAAAATGAAAGGAAAATGAGAGAGCTTAATAGATAAAATTATCTTGGTGTAATTTTCCATCTCCATTTCATTCGTAATATTATGGACTTATTACATTTTTTAAGAGTGAGTGGGTAGCTATTGAGAGAGAGAATCAAACAATACTAAGAAATGACTTGATAGAGATAATAGGTTTACTTTAATGTATGGAGAATAGGTTAGTGGTATTGGAGACATAAAAAATCAACAAAATTAGCCTTATGTTCCCTATCCTACACTAAATTAGCCATCTTTTTATCCCAATCTGGCCCAAGTTGCAACATACCATCAAGAGGAAGATCCTAAGTTTAATATTTCAAGGCTGAAGACTTTCCCTACTATAGAAAGGAATATGTCTATGTAAGATCCACCCACTCTTCCTCAATAAGCTCAAAATATTCCATCATGGAGGCATTCTTAGACTATGACCCCTGATTACATCATGCCTACCCTTGAAAAAAAATCGTCTCCCATACCCACATAAAATTAGAAAAATGAAAATGTATTAAAGGTCAAACCAAGAGAGTTTATAAGTTCCTTAGGTACTTTATCCACACCTAAAGTTGGATATATCCATGAATATCAAAGTACATTAGAGTTTGATAGAGTGATTGGGGAGTGGAAAGATAAGAATGGATCATCACTAACATAACTTTATTTTCCCCCTCTCTAAGAATCCTTTCATAAGTGTACTAGCCCAAAAATCCCAAGTTTTAAGAACACTCCTTCAACCCCAAATTCAATGAAAGATAATCCCACAAATCATGTTCATCCTAACTTAACAAATTATATCTCTTTACCTCCCCCCATCTCCCCTTTGGAGGAGAAACTATTGTATGGAAGGAATGTGAAGAGATTTCATATGAGAAAGAGAGTGTCTCAAGTGAGTATGAAAAAGATATCAAAATTGGAAGTCCTCTTCATGAGGGAAAATAAAAATTAGGTTTGGGACAATAAAAACATGATGAACTAAGCCTATTTTGGATAGATGAACTCCCATGCTTCATGGAAGAATAGGAAAATCAGATAGAAAAAGTTGATGAAGGTATAAAAGAGTCTTCTCTACTATAGGATAGTCATGAAATCAAATAAAATGAACCCATGATATAAGTTACAAATATTCCTAATGAGATTGATGATGATTGGCAACAATTTTACCATGCTTTCCTTAAAGAGATTGAAGATATTAGCAAAGTAGCATTAAATGATAGAATGAGGGCATAATATGAGATCCCAATTGATGTTTTGATGGTTTAAAATGAATAAGAAGATTTTTCTACCCTTGGTGAGTGATCTAAGATGAATACAGGCCTAAGGTCACTAGTAGATAGCTTGAAGTGAAAAATGAAGTGGTTTATCTCTCAAACGAACAAGAAGAAGACTCATTTTCGACGCATTGGAAGAGTTATGTTCAAATTTTGATATTAGACCAATACCTCAAGATGAAACACATAAATAGGTAATTTAAGACCAATCACACCAATTTAAGGAGCCACTAGAATCTAAAGTGATTTCTACCCCTATAAGTCAAAATGTGATAACTTTTGAGGCTATTTTCAAGACCTGAGGAGTAGCATGAGGTGATTCTAGAACCACAATATGATTTTTTCTTCATGTGAGATATGTTGGATATAGTTGATTCACTTAAGATAATTCCAAATAAGTTGGAAAAAATAATTCTTATTTATCAAGTATTATATCCAAAAGGTAGATTACTTTACACCACAATTCATCCCATGGAATAAATCTTAAAAGTTTTCATTTTGATCTAGGTTGATCAGACTTTGGAAGTTAGTTGTACATAGTATGTTAGCCTCTTATTTTACCTAAGTGATTCTCACACATGTTTTCTTCGTATATTATTAGTTTTATTTCCTGTAAGTGCCTATTATCACATGTGTTGTTATTTTATTATGTGTGTGTTTGTGTGAGGTTGATCATTTTTGTTACTATTCCAAGAGTTATTCCAACATGTTTCAAGTTCAGTTTGGTCTCAAGACTTCCAATTTTAAGTGAATCCATATCCCAATATACTTTTAAGGATATTAATATAATTTTATATCATGCATACAATATTGGTAGATCACCAAATATGTTATCTAAAATTGGAAACCATATGTTAGTATAATTACAACATTTGGTCATAATGCTCTTAAATTTGTTGATAGCCATATGAAGGGTTTTGTCTTAATCATTATTGGTATCATATTGGTAAGCATTATTTTGTTTGTAGTAGCTTTTAAATTCCTTAAAGGTGGTCTAGTAAAAGAGTGAGTCAAATCACCTAGTCTTTTCATCAAGTCACTCAATACGGTCATCTCCAAATTATTTAGCAAATATTAAGGTAAATTTGGAGAAAATAAGGTAATTATGGTTTATGTACCTATGATTGTTTCTAACCTTTCCTTGTGCAATTATTCATTATAAAGGTTCATGAAGAGTATAAGTAAGTAACAATTTATTTTTATAGAATGGAATGGTCATGCTTCAAGGCATTCAATATGGTCTTCAATTCTTATAGGTCTAAAAGTCAAATGATATAACACTCCCAAGATCATTTCACACCTTGTCAATGTACCACAAGGATTTACAAGTTAATTAAAGGTCAAATGGTGATTTATACATTAAAGAGAATTTTTTCAATAATATATAAATTTATTAAATGTGGGAGGTGGAAATAAATGGTTAGAGAGGGTCAGCTTTGGCAGATATAACACATTTTCCAGATCTTATTTTTTCCAAAGGGAAATTTCAAGAGGATTCATAAGCTTGAAATGAAAATGAGAGATCATTTTAATAATATTAAATAATGGTAAGTTTTATCCTATATTAATTAGGTAAAATCCATAACTATTTTAATTCTATAGTCCCAATCAAGGAAAAGAATGCATTAGACACTTCATCGAGCCCTTAGTAAGCTTGTGAAGGTTAATTTCAAAATTTTAGTATGTAATGGAGAGAGAGAGTTGGAAAAATATATATTAGGTAAATAATGGGACCATAATTACATTTTAATTTGTGTTATTATTTTTATAATCAAGTACCTCAACTTTATGAACAATCTCTAAGAGTCTAAGTAGTTATAAGGATCCTTTTATCCTCATAACCTTGATTTTCTCTTCACAATTTCAATTTTGATCTTAATTTAATTAAATTAACCATTTATATGTGATATAAATATGTGAGGAGACATCCATATCAACAAATTCAATTAGATACACCATACATGAACATGTATTAGCAAAAAAAGAGCTCACTTTCACTATTTTCATGTGATAATCAGGTTACAAGAGGATAAAAAGATGTTTAGGTAATGCAATTTGCGGTATGTAATATATAAACATAATAATGGATCATTTAGACCACTAATAAACTCATCATACCTCATTAAAGATTTTTTAGAACCAATTCATGAAGAAATTATGGGTACATGCTAAGAAAACCATTGATTAGGGGTCCTTAGACAAGGTTTTAGGTATAAGGCAACAAATATAGACATGTAATAAAAAATGAGATATATAATTAATAATTTTTATTATTACACTATTAATAAAAACTCAAACATATCTATTAAAATATTTCAAGACCATCATATTCAAGTTGTTAAAAGATAACTAATGGATGCATGTACAAGTAGACTAGCAAGTTTGTAGATAGGGTTGAGAAGTCATGACAAAGTATTATATTTATTTTCACTTGAAATTATTTTTAAAAAGGATAAATAATCTATTATTTTATATTAAATTCAATTGAGATTATCCAAGGTGACAAAATAAACTTAAGAACAAGCATATAATATGCTTTATGAAAGTGTGCCTACATGTTTGTTTTCATATTTATAGGTGTTTGAGACATTATTGGTCATTTAAGGATGGTATATATAAACATATAAATATATTACATTAATCCTAAAATATCCCTCATGAATTTATGACAATTCTTCAAGCAAAAAGTAGACATAGATTATAAAAAGATAACCTGATCATGTATCTTATGGTTGATTGTGTCAAGATTGTACATGTAAGTATGAGGAATAAATGCAAACATAGTTTGAAAATGAAGTTAAAATTTTGGTTCTAAGTGTGAGCATCCTTATATAAGTTTACCATATCGATCATACCCCTTTAAACATAATAAAAATATCAAAAGGAGACTTTTTGGGTCAAAATTTTAGAGTTGCTCTAAAACCCTAGGCATGGATAAAAAAACATTAAAGGATAAATGGAGGGTCAAATTAATTTTTAAACCCCTTGTATAACTATAGGGAGATGTTTCAAAACTCATTCAATCATTTCAAACCAAAAACATGTAGTTGGAGGACTGTTTGAGCCAAAAACATTCTCTCAACCTCATCACACGGGCATATAAGATTAAGAAGGTCAAATTCAACACATGGGAGTTATGATGAGAATATGCATGTGATTAAATTATCATATATAATTTTAATGATTTTTTATACTACAACATTATGGTATTGGTTCATAAGTTAAGGTCCGTAACATTATGAATAATCATTAAGAAGATTGTGCACTCCAAGACTACCAAAGAATCCTAAATCAACTTGATGGAAATTAAATCCATTAAAGTGATCTAAAATTCTATTTATTTGTCTTGGAAACATCTGAGATACATCAAAATTCCTCATTAGCACTCATGGAGAAAATTGGTTGGCATGTATGGAGAGAAAACACATGAAAATGATAATTTTAGGCCTATTTGTAGGGGGTTGAACTAATAGAATCTATTTTACCACTTGAAAGTACTTTAAATACCTATTAATATGCATAATATCCCTAAAAACATCTATTTAAAATACTTTCAAGGTACTAATATAGGCTTCAATAAATAAGAATAGGCCTAGATGAGGACTATTCCTTACTTGTAGAGAAAGTATAAATAGAAAAACTTTCTCAAGGCCACTAAATATATTGGAAACCTTATGAAACTCCTATAAACATCTAATTATATCCTAAAAATCCTTCACAAGTCATTTATAGGTATATTCCCATGGTTTCAAACATTTTTTAATGGATTAGTGTAGATGTAATTTTTTATTCTCATAGTGATGGTCCTCTCAAAACAAACATAGTGATAATTGAGGATATCTATCATCTTCTCAAGATTTTTATTATAAATTTTAAACCCCATATCAAGGTATTAAAGGTATAAAGGAGTGACAAATCTTGTTTACATTGTGTTTCCTATAAGAGACCTTCTGATATCTGATCGTGCTCTTGAAGAATTCACAGATGACCTAACACACCTTCAACATTGGCTTGAAAGATGCCTAAACATTGATAAGTGATAATAATATTGTAATTTATAAATATTATTATAATTTTAACTCTTTAGGTGTGAAAGGAAGTTTCAAGAAATAAGGATGAGTCAACAAGCAAGATAATAACTCATATGCCACCTTGAAGACTATCATCATAAAATATGATAATACATGTTAACGAAGAAATTATAGGACAATTCCTCAACTTATTTATTACTTTTAACTTCATAATTAGTGTTTGGAATACATAATTGATCTTATTTGCATGCCTTCTCTCACTCTCTCCTCTCTCATTTATCCTATATTTTTTACCTTGAGTGGTTTGGTGATGATTCCTTAATTTGAGTATGACAAAACCCTACTATAATAAACACGTATACTTTGCCTCTGTAGTGTATAAATGATAATTTATATCTTTCTCAATGATTTAAATAGTGTATGCATATGATGGTTTGATGAATTTTAGTGATAGTCTTTACAACTTCCTCTCATTTATCCTATAGTATTACCTCTTTTTAGGTTGTTATTCATCTTAGTAGATCATATGAAGTGTGCCTCATGGTTTCATAATGTCTAAGTGTTTAAAATGGTCACTAGTGTCACTTAATAGACCTATTTATCATCCCTCTTGGTTAGTGTCTTGACCATAATCTCCATATTAAAACACTAAATATTGTAGACTCATATTTAGTTGTGTAATCACATTCAATCCTAGTTCATGTTTTTCATGCAATATATGCAAGGGGAGGATACTAAGTTTAGTGAATCACATCCCATTTATTTATTTTTAGTTATCTCTCTCTCTCTCTTTTCCTCATAATAAATAGGTTTATTTTTAGTTTCAGGTGATACACTAAGGGAACTAGCCCTAATCTAGAGATTCACCTCAAGAATTAGGCCACCCATAGCCTATAGGTGTATCCATTATATCAATTTAATAAGTAAGTATTAAAAAACCTATTCAAGATTGAAATTTATATTGATAACACCTATCAAATATACTATTTCACATTTATCAAATCTTTCACATTCTTCCTAAATTAAAAATTAGTCACTAGGAGTAGTCATCAACCAAGCTTGAATCACAACAAACTAGGTCAAGTGTTAATGTTATCAATATAAAAAATAGATTTATATGTTAATTAATATAGTTAAAGAATAAAATTTCACAATCACACTAAGGGATAAACTTGGTGTGGTTTGACTTCCTTATTCATAGTATTGGAAACGTAGGCAATGGTCAATCATTAGTGGAGGTGATTGGGGTCAGCTCGGTCCTATTACATTTCCTCACTTTTTAAATGTTTTTCATTCACAAGTGGACATAGGGTTTCAAGGATAAATAATATAATTTCTATAGTTGTGAACATAGCCAAGGGATAAGATTGCACATATATAGATATATTAGGTTGGGCATCACATTGTATGGTCATAAAGAGTTGAAATTATACACAATAATAATTTAATTTCTAGATAATATCTTTGACATTTATACCTAAGCCTAACATTAGTGATCTTGTACAAATGGAGAAATAGTTCTATATTGGGAAAAATCATAGGCCTAATTTTCTTCCATTTCTACTATCAAAATACAGTCACAATCAACTAGTCAAATAAGGAAGCTAAGTATAATTATCTCCTTAATACTTTCTAAATATAATACATTGCAGTAATAGGTAAATATTATTAGTTAAATTCTTATTAATCATGAATACCATATAGTATAATCTAGACTAATTATTTTGGTTTAGTCTATTTTTAAACACTTTAATTTAAAATAATATAAACATATTGGTGAAATTTTATATCACTTGAACATTGCTAAACCATATATTTTTCTTAGTTTTTCATCCTTCTTTCTATTTTTTCATATTTTTTCCATAGGTTTTTATTTTCATACTTGATTCCTAATTGTTTCCATCTCCATAGGTACAAAACTGATAATCTTTCCCTTTTTCTATAGGGTTTCATTCTCACTCTCCTATTATGTTTTTTATCTATTAGTGTAATTCCTTATTTAGATGATATTGAATTAAAAATGAATATATTTTCAAAATTATCATATGTTTCTATTGGTTGCATTAGTTTAATAAAAATTATATTCTTATTCACTAAAACATTGTATAGAGTGTTTGAAATTTATAATTTATTATATTTAGTAAATTCCATCTTGAGGTAAAATGATGTACCTATTTTTAAAATAATTTATGGGTTTTGATTATTTTTATAATTTTAATCAAAATCCTATCTTGGTTTCCAAAAATTAATCATATTTTTATTATACTAGTTAGTTATTTATTTGTCAAATTTTATGTTGCCTATCATAGATATTCATATTGTATGCTTTCTAATTCGAATAATGATTATCATATTTGCATGTTGTTTACCTAAAATATGAAATAAATTTAATAGGAATATAATGGATTTTCAAAAATTAATTTATAATAAAATTAACACTGGACCTAAATGATGATAAATTCTTAAATCTCTTTAATGATAGATCATTTATTAGTGTAAAGTGCCAAATACTTTCACACATGTTTATAGTACAAAATGGAGGGCATGAAAATATTCTCACCGCCCTAAACCTCCCAGACATCCTTTTAATGGAATTTATATGCATATTGAATATTTAAATGTTCATAATTTTCAATCTTCTATATGTATTAACCTCACAATATGTGTGAATACCACTACCACTATTCCCTCTATTCCCTAGTGTAAACCTTTACTTGTTCATGATATGTCCACCCAAGGTGTGGGGCAAACATAAATATTACCACATATTCCATTTTTATTCCTACATAGGTGACTCTCTCCAATCCTATGATGACTACACTTATTACATCATCAACCTCACCTAATGCATCATCCATTGGTTAGAATATTATTCCTCTAAAAGGTAAATTATTTTAATTAGAGCAAGGTATCTCTAAAGGTCATTATTATATAGATTCACATGTTTTTTTCATAACTAGTTATCCTTATATTTTTAAACATATCCTTTACCCATAGGTTTTTTAGAGCTTAAGAAACCATTATATAATGATAAAGGTGATCTTAAACAACATATATCTTTTCATGCATCATGTTTGGACTATGTGTCCAATGATAAGTTATTGATAAAAATATTTAAAAGGATTCTAAAAATTTATGCATTATAATGGTTCTATAAACTTCCATTTAGAAACATGTTATCAGTAGCATTCACTTTCATTATATTATATTTAGATTGAGGATAACATTAGGGTAGCTAAGGATATTAAAATTATTGAAACTCTAAGATAGTATATTTGGATCCTAACTATTAAAAATATGTTTTCTAACCTTGTTTTTATCAAAGAGGATGAGTTACTTCACAATAGGAAAAGTATACATAAAAATCATAAATTGTAATTTTTTCCTTCTCTTATTTTTTTTCTGTTTTGTTAATGTTTTATTAACTTTAATAAGGTATGTGGTTTTGTATAGGCTAGGTTTATGTTTGTTTAGAGTGAGATTTATTTTAATATATTGTGGGATATGTAAAATGTTATGAGGACCTTTTAAAATCAATTTTAACCTTATAAATACATGTTCTCTTCAAGTTTGTGCACACCTTCAACCCTTTAGCCGACCAATTTCTCACACATTTTTTAGTCAACATTGGTGAAAAGTTATCATATGTTCAGATTGCTAAGACTAATCAAGAACCCAACTAATATGATCATTTATTTCATTGTGATACCATTATTGATAATATGTAAATTATTATTCTTGAAAATGATTCTCAAATTAAATTGAGGCAAAGCTTACTAGACGCAGTGCATGAATAAATTATTTTTAAATATTTTAAATCTTTTGACTATTTATGCCATACATTCAAATAGTGTGAACTTAAGACTATTTATATAAAAAAATCACTATATTTTTAATCCTTCTAGTAAAAATTATCAACATAAGTAATATCTTAAGTCTAAATTGGGTGATATCAAATATAAGGCATAAGAAATATTTAACATAATATCACAACATAATGGAGATGCCCAATTAAAAATATTCATTGATCCCTATCAATACTATGATATGAAATAATAAAAGAGAAATATAAAAGTTTTATGTCTTATAATGTGCCTAATTTTAATTAATATTGTACGAATATTAGATCTTCACATCCGATTATGTCTAATGTGGCTATTTTGGATCAAATGAATATTTTGATGGAGTCCCTAGATAAAATATTTCAAAGGATTGCATCACTTGAAGATAATATTTGGCATATCATAAATTATGATTATAATAACTTTAATTACATATCTAGTTCTCCATCTATTTCATCTCAAATATGGTCCCAAAAGTAATAAAATATATAATTAATAGGTCAAACACTTCACATAAGTCCAATATGTTTCCAAGTGAAAATTTAAGGAACACGCTTCTGAAATGAATGATAATCAAATTATTCCAAGCCATAAATATCTATGGTGTTAATAGTGTATGATGGTAAATTTGATCTTATGAATTTAAATTACTAGAAATAATAATTTCACCTAAATATAAAAAAACATCAATAAGGAGGAAATATTGAAGTGAATCAGAATTATAAGAACACTCTTACCTTGACATTACTCCTTTTGGATTCTCTCCAAGATCTTCAAATAGATTTATTAATGATTATTTATTTTTTCTTATTGGTTTACGATGGGTAGACTCATAAATTTTTAATGATTTTGGCTTCAAGACTTAATCAATGATAGTAGGTACTGATTTATTTTATTTTCATAGAGGTTTTATGGATTCATAGTTAGTTTGGCAATGGAGGGAGGATTTTACAATAAATTCAAAATTACTTTGGAAGCTTCTAGAGAAGAAAAATCTAGAAAAAGGGGGGAATTCTAAGCAATTTAAAATTCCTTAGAGTTTTCTAGAAATGGATATTTCTTGAAAATGTGGATGATGAGGGAAGCTTCTAGAGAATATAAGCCTCTAGTCTCATGTTATGACTAATTGAGGATTAAAAGGGGATTATGTGACGATTAGGGGCTAGGCTTGTAGAAAATCCTAAGAGTAGATAGTTAGGTGGGCCATGGGAATTTCAAATTCCCAAATATTACAAAAGTGAGATTAGTTGAATTAATTTATTTATGTGATAAGGATAAGGTTATTGGATGAATAATATTGAAGGGGGATGTTAGATAAATTATTGGAAGGGGTGATATTAGGATGTAATTAGAGGGGATAAATTATAAAAGTAGAATTAGTGTCAACTAATATTAATTAGTTAAGATAAACGAAGCAAGGAAATTTAGATGTTTACATTTTTCCTCTCTTTGAAAGGGTAATGTGAGATAATGAAGTGGAAGGAGTAATGATCTTTAAAATAAAGACCATTTCATTAATTAATGTTAGTTAATATGATTCCCCCTCAAGGGGCATATGGATAGGAATGAGATGGATGGCAACTTGAAAGAGGTAAAAAGGGGAACGATGAAACAAAAAGACAATTGAATGGAATATGAGATAGATGATGAAGAAGATGAACTCGACTTGAGTAGTGAGCTATAAAGTGATGATGCCCCTATAAAATACATATGCATAATGAGTGGAAAAAACTATGTCATGGTTGTCAACACATCCTAAGTGTTATTAAATCATAACATGATGATGATAATACTAAAGGCCACAAGTTTTAGATATATCCTCGGTAAGGACACATGTCAAAGAAAGCTATAGACCAAAATAAGATTGATTTTATAATATAAATGATGAGTGTAGCTCAAATCTAATTTAAATATATATGATGATTGAGAAGAGAGAGAATAAACAATATGATCGAGTGGCCAAAAGAGAAAGGGGAAGAATTGGACTATAATGCATCAAATCCATAAGCCATAATGTGATTGATAGTGATAATGCCCCTAGCAAGGACACATGAAGGGATAAAAATATGATAATAGAATTAAAATCCTATTCATGACCCAATTGAGATTAATGAAAATATTATAGGCCTAATCAATAAGTGTGGGAGATTAATGAAAATATTAGGGAGATGATTGTGGGGATGATGATTGATAAATAGATAGATTGTTTAGTGATTGATATTATAGATCAAGGATTTGATTGATGAAAGACTTGGGGATGATGAGGGATAATAAATATGTAATGATGAATGATGACCTAACCACACACACACCATGTGACTAAGCATTGTGTAGATATTGTAAAATACCTCATGCTAATGTATTTCATACTATATGATAGATGACAAGATATATGATTATTAGACATGTTAGTTGTTAGATAGATGATGAGACTTAGATATTAGACATGAAGATAGAGGAATAGGATAAATGATGGGAAATGAGATGTTAGATGTTTATTAATAGAGAGATTATCGATGATTGGTTAGAGAATATAGATGTGATGATAAATGAATTAAAGGAATGATTAGATATTAAATGAGTGGACTATACTTGATGATTGGGATTAAGATGATTTACTAGATCATGAGAAATGATCAATCCATCATTATAATAATAAGGCTCATCATAGTCTAAGAAATCCAATGTAGATATAACATGAGGTAGTATGCCCCATTATGTAAGTATGACCAAGAGGACTTGGTGACAAAGTGAAAAAAAAAGGGGAAATAATAAACTCTATATCACTAAGGCTACCTAAATGCATCATTGTAGCTTTGGGTGTCATCATAACATCCTCATTCATTACCCAATAGAAAAAAGAGACATGATGTAAGACTAAAAAGAAACATATACAAACGGATTATCAATAATAAAATCATTTATATATATGATAAAATACATAAAAATAAGTCAAACAACATAGATCATGCAAATAACACATATAAGTATATATGTGCAGTGTCATCATGTCTTGTCTAATTATCTTGATGAAAGTCGATGAGATGATTGATTAGCTAAAAATTTGGATTTATTTGGTTGTGATGATATGGATTTTGATTAATTTTATAAACTTGTACAAGGGTATGGACTTGGAGTAGATGAGGAGCTAGGATTAGGATAAGGTTACTGAAGACATAAGACAATATGATAAGATGGATAAGACTTTATATGGGATAGTTAGGACATAGAACAAGACAACATATGACAAGATAACTTAGATGATTTTGGATTTTGTGGATTTTATAATTTTTAGGGTTTTTTAGAATATTTCAATTTTTAGGGCTTTTGGGATATGTATGTATAGTATACAAAAAGGGTTAATAGAAAAGGGAATACCAAGCCTATAAACTAGAATAAGGATGGATGGAAGGATGGATGGAATGAAAAAATTATGAGGGTGATGCTAAAAAGGGGGTGAGGACCAAGGAAAAATGGACTAGGGACTACTAATGACCACATCATGAAGGAACCGGATGTATAATTGCCCAAGTGTCCATTGGAAGATATGCCAAGATGATTTCATAAAATTTTAAAATACATATTACACTCCCTTATGAAAGTCAATATTGAAAGAAAGGAGGGCCATAATAGGATGCATGATATGATGGTAGATGATGGACATAGGGATAATAAGGATGACATAGAGGGATATCATGTGGATGAAATAGAGTTTCCCCCAAGTATTAAGGTACAATGCAGCTAATATATTATTTACCATGATTCCAAAAATTGGTTTTCATCATGGTACTTTTAAAAGGTGCTATAAGACTAGTTTTCACCATTGGACAAATGAATTTTTTTAATTTTTTGACTTTTTAATGGCATATTGATTTATTGGGTATGGGTAAAAAATGCATAAATTATAACACTTATCATAACTTTATCCAACACATGTTATAGAGAGATGTGATATTAGGATCATGTTGTCATTATTAGATGTATTAAGGTTTGTGTGACTTTCATTTATTCTTGATTGAGACCCCTATAGACATCTAGACTAGGTGTCTTTGTCACCCTTATGAGATAAAATACTACCTAGGAAGATGATGTGAGGTATGAATAAGATTATGTCTTGATGTTGATGGGGGTGTATTAGAATTGAACAGATGATAAAATTAGGATAGGAAGGTGTAATAGGTGTTGGAGGATTAGGACTAGTAGTCACACACATCAATGGAGATGTTGAATATTTTTTATTTGATTGGTGGCATATGAGAAAAATACTTCAAGAGATCCAAGACTTAAGGAATATGTTATTTTTCTTTAATTCAATCATTTAAAAGATTATCGATCATACTAATAGGGATTTTGACATTATTTTGATTTTTAGATTGGATTAAATTTTGACTATCTCCTAGTGCCTGACATTGGGTTTTACCAAAGGAGATTTGACATGATAGATGATGGTTATTTTGACTTTGATGGTCCCTTAGTGCCTAACATAGGGATTTACTAATGGAAGACACCTTTGGATTAAGCTAATGATTTGGATTTTCTTGATTATGAGTTATTAACTTAATGGTAATTTTATCATTATGATTGACTTTTTGAATATGATCTTGTATTTGTTTGGTACATATTTTGTTACTTGGGGAAGATTATAATGTTGTATGTTCATGTTCATCCCTATGGAAAGAGGTTATCAAATGATCATTGATGGTAAGAAAAGGATATATGATAGATGAAGGTGTTAGATATGATATGATGAGGTCAATGAGTGGTGATTGGGTGGCATGGTATTCATAAGGGTTCCTAAGAGACTCAATTTTTAGATCAAATAAAATATCCTCAAGATCAACAAAAGGATCACTAAGACTAGCTATAAAACACTTGTCTAAGGTAGGATCATATTTACTCTAAAAATAATTGACAAATAAAGATTATAAAACTCTATTATGACTTCATCATCCTGATTGGGATCAAAATATATGCTTGGTGATTGATTATCATTTGAATTGGTGGTATCCTAAAAAAGACAAACATAATATTCATTTATTACAATGTCTATGAGGGATGATGTTTTTGATGAGGAATTTGATTCAGACACTAGTTTTAAACATGATCTTGATATAGATAAAATGGGTTTTGACTCCAATGTTGATTCAGATGCACATAACATGATGCCACTAGTAAAATATTTATTATCCATAAATGACCTCTCAACATGGGATCTTTGAAATGGTAGAGGTATAATGGATTTTCCAAATATAAGTCCATAGAAGGGAGGACTAGATTCATGGGGAGTTGACTCATCATCATTGGAGGATTTGTTAAATATGGGGGGACCATGGAAGATGGATGTGATTTCTTGACCTTATCTTGTAAAGGGAAGGGTTTGATCATGATTAGGAATGGAATCTTGCCATTCTTCTTAATGTTTACCCATATATCTATTATCATCTAAATCATTCTCAATTTCAATGTCACCATAATAAATGAGGTCTTCGATATAGTTTTGGAAATTATAACATCAATTAATGGTATACCCACAAGTTTAGTGATATACACAGTATTGGTTAACTTTATACCAAGAGAGATTAGGCTTGGTAAGATTAAGATGTCATATGGGTGGATAGACCATCATTCCATTAGAAATTAATTAGTGGAAGAGGGATTTTTAGGATTAAGAATAATATTATATGGGCTATTTTCACTTCTTGAGTTAGACATTGAATCATTAGACTTTGGATCAAATATATGTTAACATGATCAGGTGGGTGGACTATTTATAGATGATTTTGGAATATTGTCATTGATGTCAAAGGAATTATAATGGATATAAATGAAAAATTCAAATGGAATTGTTTTCATGAGTGAATGGAATTGTTTCTAGAAGTGAATAAAATTGTTGTCAAAAGAGAATGTAAATATTGATGGAAGTGAATGGAAATGTTAATAGAATTGCTGATAGAAATGTTGATATAAATATCAACCTTGGCCGACCTATTGGGAGGACTTGTGACCATTTGAATTGACCTTTTCACTTGAAGAGTCACAACCTTAATTTGTGGCTTTTCATGGGTTATAATTAAGTGCATAATGAGAGGAAAATTTGTAAATTTAAAAATTGGAAGACATAAAAGAAGAGAAAAAATATTTAAAGGCAAATTTTTGTGAGAATAATTGAAAAGAAAAATTAGCAAGTATAAGGTAGAGCATAGTAGTGAAAACACTCAAGTGTAGATCAAATCAAAAGGAAATAAAGTATTTTCCTATCATCCATTGTGTTGACAATAAATCATAGATATAAGAGTTTTTTTATGAGAAGGTTGATGCCTTCATTTCAAAGAGATTGGTGTCTCTTGCTGATTTGTTGCTCAACCAAAGGGGTTGGTGATCCTGTAGGTTAGTGCCTAAAAAATTGGTTTTGGGGTTGGTTCTCTAGTAGGTTGGTGCTTATGAATTTTTATATTGAGATATATTTTTGTATTGTTTTCTCCCGATAGGGTTTCCATGTATAAATCTTGTGTCACTATTACTTTGTGTTGTGTGAGTTGTGATTTGATTATATTGCATATCTTAAGTGGAATAATTGTTTAAATAAAAAGTGCAAATGATATCTATTATTGATTCACCCCCTCTCATTAATAGCCTATGCTTAATAATTGGTATTAGAGTGGGTTCCTTTAGATATGGTTTAACAACTAAAAGGTAGACTAGGTAAAACACGCGTGGCTAATTCACAAGGTTAGGAAGGTTTTTCCACAGATAAGGCACCATTTTTTTATGACACCAATTATGATTTATAAAACATAAGAATGAGGACATATCTAATGGCCCTTGGGTTTAACATTTGTAAATATATTGTAAATGGATACACAAATCCAAAAACACCTCTAATAGATCTTGTTGGAAAGAAGACTAGCAAAAATAATGCTAAGGGAATGCACGCTATTCTATGTGGTCTTTCTAAATTTGAGTATGTAAAAGTTATGTAATGTAAGTTAGAACATGAGATTTGGGAGAAGCTTAAGACCATCTATTAGGGTGATGGAAAGGTTAGACAATCTAAACTTCAGACTCAAAGGAGATAGTTTAAGAGTCTTAAAATGAAGGAAGAAGAGAACATTACAATTTATCTTCTCTAAGTTGGTGAAATCATGAATGTGATCTGAGGACTGGATAAAAGGTAGAGGAGTCTACCATAGTCTAAAATTTTCTAAGGTCTTTACCACTAAAATTTGATGTGAAGGTATCTACCATAGAGGAAATGAGAGATATTAATAGGCTACAGATGAATGAGCTACATGAAATTCTCACTACTTATGGAATGAAGACAAAATTAGAGAGACCATTTAAAAATGAAGTAGCCTTAAAATCATCAAGAAAATAAAAATCCAAGGAACTAGAGCCAATCAATACCTTAAGTAGTGAAGAAGATGAAAAGGAGGCTCTATTCATTCAAAATCTGAATAAAGGCTTGGGTAAATATAAAGGTAAGTTACCATTAAAATGTTTCAATTATGGTAAGATTGGTAATTTTGTAGCTAAGTGCTTAGATAAAGACAATAGTGATGAAGAGGAGAGAAAACCAAAATTCAAGAAGGGATTCAAGAAAAATAAGGACAAGAAGAGGTTTAAGAAATAAAATAAAATCTTATACTCTGGATGGAACTATAACTCATCTGAGGAAAGTGGAGCTAGTGATTTTGATAATGATGATGAGTAAACGTTGTTCATGACCATCGAAGACAATGCTTCCACAAGAAGAAATAACTTAGAGGAAGAAGAAGATGAAGGTGAGGTAAATCTTGAAGAATATCTTATCTATGCCTTAGGAGAAATAAAAGATCTTAATAAAAAGAACATGAAACAAAAGATTCTAATTCAAAAATATGAGAAAGAGAGTTAGGACTTAAAAGCCAAAATACCACAAGGTCTTGAGGAATCAAAGAATATAATTGTTGATCTAAAAGTCCAAATCAAAGAATCAAAGAAAACTAAAGATCTAATAGATCAGATAAATAAGAAAGAAGATTGTTAAAGGTATGAATCTAAGATTGTTACTTTAAAAAGGGATCTAGAAAAGGCAAATTATAAAATAACAAGTGACTTGAAATTTGAGAAAAGCACACAAGTTTTGAATAAGATTATAGAGAGTCAAATATCACCATATAACAATTCAAGCATTATACATGAGAAGGAAAAAGAGAAATCTAAGAGCAATGCTAAAACTCTTAAGGAACCAATGAAAAAGGAGACCAAGAAGGAAGAAGGCCAGAATATATAAACTAACTCTATCAATAAAGAAAGAAAATGATAAAAAAACTTTAGGAGAACACTTGCTCCAAGATATGCAAATAAAACTAGGTTTGGTAATTATTTTGATGGATATTGTTATTATTGTAATCATTTTGGTCATAAGAAATTATATTGTAGAAAGAGAGCCAAGGATATTGAAGTCAGGAGAAGAAATAAAGGAACCTATGGAGCTTCGAATAGAAACTATAATTCATGTGTTCCCCTATAAAAGTTTGATGAAGAAGCGATAATCTATTACAAATGGAATAACTATGGACATATATAATTCTATTATAGAAGTGTTTTCAAATCTATAATACAAGATCATAAGTTTAAGGCTCTAGTGATAAAGAAAAGAGAACCAACAAATACCTAAAACAAGAAGCTAGAAGAATCCATGATCGTTCAAAAATCATTCCATGCTAGAGATGAAGGACAATAATGGTTCATTGATAGTGGATGTTTGAGACACATGATTGGATATAAAATCAAATTCATCTCATTAAAAATGAATTTGAAGACAAAACTATAACCAAAATAATAGGAAAAGGTACACTTAGTCTCAATAATGGAAGAACCAAAATAGATAATTTGTTATATGTGGAAGGGCTGAAACATAATCTTCTAAGTGTTATCCAAATGTGTGATCAAGGACACACACTCAAGTTCTTTTTTGAAGGTTGTAAGATCAGAAAAAGAGACATGAGAGAACTAGTTGCAGAAGCTCATAGGAAAATAAACAATCTATACATGCTTATAGAAATCAAAGGAGAGATGTGTTATCTGAGTCAAGTTGAAAAACATTGTCTATGGCATAGAAGAATGGGCCATATTAATTTTTATAAAATTATGAATATTAGCAAGAAACAAGCTGAAAGGGACATTCTAAAGATAAAAAATCCATCAAGCACACTTTGTAATCAATGCCAACATGGGAAGTAGACCAAGACAAGATTAAAAACAAAGGAATATTTTACTAAGAAGAAATTAGAGCTCATTCATACAGATTTGTGTGGACCCACTATAATGTAAAGTATATGAGGTGAGAGGTATTTCATGTTTCTAATTGATGATTATACTAGAATGTCATAGGTTATATTTTTGAAAGAAAAGTCTAAAGCCTTTAGAAAATTGAAAGAATTAATTGAAAATAAATCTAGTTTAAGGATCAAATGCTTAAGGTTAGATAGAGGAAGTGAGTTCATGTCAAATTAATTCATTGATTATTTGAAGACTATGGGATAAAAAGATAGTACTCAGCTACAAGAACCCCATAGTAGAGTGGGGTAGTAGATTAAAAGAACATGACTATAAAAAAAATGGCTAGGATAATGTTGAATGAATCCAAGTTATTAGATAAATATTAGAGAGAATAAATCCACATAGTTGTATATATCCTAAATAGAGGGTAGATCAAAGTCAACAATAACAAAACCCCATATGAGTTATTTCTGGGAATATTAGTTTTCATCAAATATTTCAAAGTATTTGGAAGTAAGTTCTTTATTAAGAGGGCTGAAGGTGATTTGTGGAAATTTGACTCAAGAGATAATGAAGGAATTTTTTTGGGATATTCCACCAAAAGCAAGGCCTACAATGCTACAACAAGATAATGCAAACTATTGTAGAAAGTGTCAGTGTCAGAGTAGATGAAACTAGAACTCAGAAGGCAAGTGATCCTGAACTAGATATAATTGAAAAAGAAGATGGATAAAGATAAATGGAAAGAAACCAAGGCTTCATCTTGATTCATCTAGAAAAATCATGCCAAGAGCTAGATTATTGTAAATTTAGATACTAGAGTGTAGACCAGAAAAAGGTTGGTAAGTAATCTTGAGCAAGTAAATTTTTCATTATTATCTAAAATTCAGCCCAAAAACTTTTTGAAAGCTAGCCCTTATGAACATTGGTTGAAAGTAATAGAAGAAGAGCTATACTAGTTTGGAAAGAATGAAATTTAGGAGCTAGTATCAAGACTAATAAATTAAAATGTGATCAACACAAAATGGGTGTATAGAAATAAATTAAATGAGGATGGCCAAGTGACCTAGAATAAAGTGATATTAGTGTGCAAGATATATGGTTAGATCAAAGGAATTCACTTTGAAGAAACTTTTGCTCTAGAAGCTAAGTTAGAAGAAATTAGAATTTTTCTTACCTATGTAGTATTTAAAAATTTCAAAGTACATTAGATGAATGTGAAGTCTATGTTTCTAAATGGAAAACTAGAAGAGGAAGTATATATTGAGCAACCTAAATGATTTCTCCTTTTAGATGATAGTAGATATGTTTGCAGATTAATGAAAGTCTTGTATGGCTTGAAGCAAGCCCCCAAAGCTTGGTATACAGGACTTGACAAATATTTGCAAGAATAAGGTTTTAAAAGAGGTTTCATTGACAATAAATTATAAATCAAAATTGAAGGTGAGCATTAGTTGATAATTATTATCTATGTTGATGACATAATATTTATAGGAGATAGTGAGAAGCTGATAAAGGGATTCACTAAAGACATGCAAAAGGAGTCTGGGATGTCCATTCTTGGAGAGTTATATTTATTTCTTGGATTAAAAATCTCTCAATCTAATAAAGTAATATTCATTTTTTAAACCAATTATGCCAAGGAAATGTTCAAAAAGTTTTGTTTTGAGTATGGTGCACCTATTAGCATCCTAATAGCCATAAGAAAAAAGATAAGTAAAGATGAGGAATGACTAGATGTAGATCAATCTCTCTATAGATCAATGATTGGTAGTCTTATGTATCTGACAACTTATAGGCTAGATATCATGCAAGTAGTAGGCATGGTGGCAAGATATAAAGAAACCCCTAAGGAAACTCATGTATAAGTTGTGAAGAGGATATTTAGATATATATAAAGGGGACCATGGATAATGTATTATGGTATCTTACAAGGAGAGATTTAACTTTAGTGGCATATACAGACTTAGATTATAGGAAGAATACAAGTGGAGGTACATTTTTCCTTAGTGATAGTTTAGTATCTTGGCTAAGTAAGAAATAGAATTTAGTTTCACTATCCATATTAGAGGAAAATAATATAGTGGTAGTTCTATGCTGCACTCAAGTGCTTTGGATGAAGCAAACTCTTGAATATATCAAGGTTAAGTATGATCAACCTATCTCCATATATTATAACAACATTAATACCATCAATATTTCAAATAATCTAGTGATGCACTCTAGAAAAAAACATATTCTAATCAGATACCATTTTTTAAGAGAGAAAGTTTAAGATCAAAAATTCAAGTTGGAATACATTAAGACAATAGAGTAGATAGAAGATATTTTCATGAAGGCACTTCCAAAGGACACATTTGAGTACCTATGTCATAAGTTAGGAGTAATTTCTTTTACATCTTGCCACTAAAGGGAAGCATCAGCTGAGGGGGTGTTAAGTAATAGCTCTTTGATATACCCTTTACCATTTATGTTAAAGGGGGAGAAGTAAAGAAAGAGGATGTCACAAAAAGGGGGAGCTACAACAAACAAGGATTCAGATAGAAGAGATAGTGCAACAAGGGGGAGCAATTTTAGTATGTGGTTTTCATCAATGATAAAAGGGGATATTTTGGAATATTGTCATTAATGTCAAATGAATTATAATGGATATGAACAAAAATGTAAAATGGAATTCTTGTTAGAAGTGAATAGAATTGTTTCTAGAATTGAATAGAATTATTGTTGAAAGTGAATGGAAATGTCAATGGAAGTGAACAAAAATGTCAACTAAAGTGAATGGAAATGTTAACAGAATTCTTAACATAAATGTTGATAAAACTATCAACCTTGTCCAACCTATTAGGAGGAGTTGTGACCATTCGAATGGACATTTTCTCTTGAAGAGTCATGACCTTAATTTGTGGATTTGCATGGGTTATAAATAAGAGCATAATGAGTGGAAAATTTGTAGATTCAAAAAGTGGAAGACATAAAAGAAGAGAAAAAATATTTTAAGGTAGATTTTTGTGAGAATAATTGAAATAAAAATTAGCAAGTATAAGGTAGATCAAAGTAGAAAAAACAATCAAGTGTAGATTGAATCAAAAGTAAATAAAGTAATGTTTTATCATCTGTTGTGTTGACAAAAAATTAGAGATAGGTTTTTTGTGAGAAGGTTGGTGCCTTCATTTCAAAGAGATTGGTGTCTCTTGTTAAGTTGGTGCTTAGTAAAAGGGGTTGGTTATCCTATAGGTTGGTTTCTACAAAAAAAAAAATTGGGGTTAGTGCTCTAGTAGGTTAGTGCCTATGAATTTTTTTATTGAGATCTATTTCTTCATAGTTTTCTCCTTAAAGGGTTTCCATGTATAAATCTTGTGTCACTTTTACTTTGTGTTACATAGTTATGATTTTATTATATTGCATATATTAAGTGTAATAATTGTTTAAATAAAAATTTTAAAATATATCTATTACTAATTCACCCCCCTCTCAATAATAGCCTATGCTTAATAGATGAGATGATATGACTAGATATGATTAATGGATGGATTATTTGTTTGTAACTCATATGGATGGGTGCAGACTAGAGTTGATGTTGGATAGATGGGGTCAATGTCTATAAGACATAGAGTGTTCAGCTTAAGGAGGTAAGAAAAGAGTACATCAATATTGGATATGAGATATTACTCAATTAGGGTACTAACCAAATCTATTTTGGATGCCATGGATGAAAACTAGAGAAAGTAAAAATGATGTGTTTTTTCATCCCCAATCAGTAAGTGTGGGGGATCAAATGGAAATACTAAGGGATGAGGATTGAATGTGTGGAAAAATATTAGGCAAAGGATTACTTTAGTGAAATTTTAAGTTTGAATAAATTATATGAGATATTTCATGGGATAAGACAATATTAAAGTTAACTAAATTAGGACATGATATAAACTTCGATGGAATAGACTAGATTTGACTAGGTGAGATACTACAAGATCTAATATTTGATGGGGGGATAGACTAGCCCAAGAGACTAATTCCAATTGAGGATTGATTGGATTAAGACTATTTCAAGACTAAGATGATCAAATCAAATAAGATGAGATGATTTGATTGATAGTATTATGATTTAAACTTGATTAGACACAAGGAAGCTAATGATGAGGTCCTTGAGATGACAATAATGTTTTTCAAACATGGATGAAGATCAAAGTATGACTACAAACTTGATGAAATAACTGGTATAAACAAGGGAACAAGTTGGGATGGATTATATTTAGGACTAGGTTGATAATATGGTGGGTAAGGTGACTAGTCAAGACAAGATCAAGACAAATGGTTGGTTATGGATAAGATGGACTTAATCAAAGTTAGATTATGATAATAATAGGGGGTATGACCAATGATTGGTAGATGAGACTAGACTAGGATGGGACTAAGACAAGAGGGTGATGAGAGATAGGATGAGATGTAAGATGATATAAGCTTAAAAGTATTTACAAATGATCAAAGAGAATATGTAAAATAAGATGATATGATGAGACAAGCATATAAAATTAATTTAGATGGATATGTATAAGATTATGTAAAATGTTGATTTGGATAAAAATAACATGGATCTATAAAAACACTCACCAAATTAGGAAAATAACAAGCCTAAGATTAGTAAATGAATGGATGTGTAACTTAGTGACTATATCATATAATGGCTTTATGGGTGAGGCCATTGGTCAGTGACCCATTAAAAAATATATTGAACCCTCCCAACCCTATCTACACATGATGATCACTTTGGATATGATATTGACTCTAGTATCAAGTCACCTATTATGGTTGATGGTCCTATGATACACTGAACATGCTCTATAAGGGGATCCCTAATATATGCTAGGTATGTTACATCCCAGGTCTATTTAGGGTGTTATATGATACTTAGTTCAAATAATTAACATTTCCCCTTCATGAAAGACCTATATGGGCTACACCACTTAGCCTAATGATACTTGTCCTTGATATTTATACTCCACCAAAACATAGAGTGTGAATTGGTGCATGGTGTTGAAATCCATGGTCACTATCCCATAAGTCTATGAAAAGTGTGTGGGTGTAAATTTCATGTCATGTTTCCCCTAAAAAAATATGGGTAGGTTTATTAGTGGTTTTTCATCCTCCAAGAATCACCTCAAGGATGCAAGGAGGAGAACATATACTATTGTATCACTTGGGTGACACACAAGTAGATAAAAAGATTTATTAACTAATTAATTTATACATGATATATACAAAATATATATGACATATTTATAAGATGGTTTTTCAAAATGCCAAAATATATTTAACGTACGACCTACTTGAAAAGTGATTAATAGTTTCAAGTGGAAATCTTGGAGGGGAAACCTGCAAGATAAGATGTTAGACAAAATATATGATCTACAATAAAATAGTTATCAAGTTAAAATTACTAATATATTCACCCCTATAATAAAAAAATAGTTAGTCCAATAAGTCTTAAAAAACCACTAAAAATTTGTGATTTTGCTCTATAACTTTTTTTTAGATTAAAGGCCACAATGTAGGGGTTTGGGGGTAGTATCAACCACTAAGGTCAAGGGCCAGTTCCCCTTGTAGGTTTAATGGGTAGAAACCCTTACTATTTTAATGGGAATTTCCCCTTTTAGGTCTGAGGGTAGCACCTTGAGTGCATTTTATATCACGGTATAGGGAAGTATTGAGGGGAAACACCCCCAATACCAAATATAATTTAGGACTTGTATAACCCTTGGAATGAATCAAAATTTAGTGAAAGTGACCCTAAAATTTTCACTCAAAAAGGACAAATTTAATGCAAAAATGAGTTTAAAAATTCAACCACAAAAGTCAAAACCATATATACATAGTCAGAGTTTCAAAATTGACTCCAGAGAGTGCAATACCACACTTACTAGGTAATCTATAGTTTTGATGACAATTTATTAACCTTAACCATAACTATATGGTTATTCAAAACTACATAAAGTTAGTCAATATAAAAATTTAAATGTTAAAAACATAGGTCATAATGTGTAATTTTGTAGTTTCAATGAAAATCACTATAAACCTAGCAGTATAATGGCAAAAGATTCATAAGCTAGATGAAACATTTATAGAAGTTAAAATAGTTGCAGATCATTGATCAATATATATAGAATGATAAAATAAAAATATATTTATACAAAATATATTTTTTGACCTATTTAATTCAAAACTACCTATTGCTATGGAAAACCACCTATGGAAAACAAAAATGCTTCTTATAAAGTGTGGTATTTCACCAAGTGGTCAATGGTGAGTTTAGATGTTTGATATCAATATGGACAACACCTCCCCCTTTATATTAGTAAAAAATAATAAAATAGAGATAGAAAGTATTCAAAAATCCAATGTTAGTAGCTTAATTTAATTATTTTATAATTAAAGTCAAAACCACCTCTTGTAGAGGTGAAACCGCAACTTAGAAATAATACAATGACTATACATATGTGGTTTTGAGTAGTGACACGATCATGCCAAAGTTAAGAGCAAAAAAAATCCTTGTTATTGTAAGATAATTAGATTATATTAAACCTATAGAATACATAAAAATGATAATACGACTAATTTTTGAATTCAATAGTATACTATGTCAAAACCACCTTTTTATATTCCACATTGTAACTTAGAAGCAAATTCACTTATTACGAGTTGTGGTATTGTAAAAGGTGAGAAATTTTCAAAAATAGGAAGCCTTCAGAAGTTTGGTTTGTACAAAATTGCTCTTTAAATGTCAAAACTACTGATGCAATATCGTGATTTGTTGACAAAAATTACCTTTCACCTAGACATGAAGATTTTACAATTTTCAAAGCATTTTCCTTGTCCAACTAGTCCTACAAGCTATTTAAACACTTATAACATGCAAAATTATTAGTTTTTAGGATTTCTCCCACTAATATTTCCAATGTATGTCAGTAAATTTGAAATTATGAAATTAAACTACTAAAAATAGCAGTTTCACCCAAATCTTACAAAACATTAATAAGGAGGGAATATGGAAACAAATAAAAATTATAAGACCATGCTTACCTTAACTTTGATCCTCTTGGATTCTCTCCAAAATATTCAAATAGATCTATCAATGATTCTTTATTTTTGCTTATTCGATTTCTATGGGTAGACTCAGAATTTTGGCATGATTTTGGCTTCAAGACTTAATCAATGATAACATGGATTGATTGATTATGTTGGCATGGAGTTTTTATGGTGTCATAATTATCTTTTATTTAGTTTGGTAATGGAGGAGATTCTGTGTTTAAATATACAATGCAAGGAGGGTTTTCCAATGAATTCAAAATTCATTTAGAAGTTTCTAGAGAAGAAGACTATAAAAAAGTGGGGAATTCTAAGGAATTTAAAATTCCTTAGAGTTCTCAAGAAGTGGATATTTCTAGAAAATTTGGAGGATTAGGGAAGCTTCTAGATAATAAAATCCTCTAGTTTCATTTTAGGACTAATTGAGGATTAGAAAGGGATTAGGGGTGAGGCTTATAGGAAAGCCTAGGAGTAGGTAGGTAGGTAGGTAGGTCATGGGAATTTAAAATTTCCAAATATTAGACAAGTGGGATCAGTTAGTAAATAATGGGTATAAGGTGAATTAATTTTATTTTTAGGATAAGGATAAGGTTGGTTTATTAATAATATTTAAGGGGGATGTTAGATAAATTATTAGAATGGGTGATATTAGGATGGAATTAGAGGGTGTAAATGAGATAAGTGGAATTATTGTTGACTAATATTAATATTAGTAAAGATAAATGAAGTAAGAAAATTTATATGTTTACATAGTTATTCCTTTATGCTAAGCCATTATATTATGGTGTATAAGGAATATAATGTTGGTGAACAATTCCATGAGCTACAAAAAATTAGATAACTCTTTTCTAAACTACTCCCCCCATTAATAGTGCAAAGATTCTTTATGCAATTAGAAGATTAATTCTCAACCAAAGCCTTGAAGAATTTGAAGTGTGAAAAAGCTTCAATCTTGTACTTGATAAAAACCCAATAATTTCTTGATAAATTATCAATAAATGTAAGTTCATACTTAGCTCCATTGAAAGGAGTAGAAAAAAACATTAGGTCATTATTCACAAGTTCAAGTGGTGAAGAATCTCTCTTGGATATACCCTTAGGAAACATTTCTTGGTTTTGTTTCCATAATTCATATCTAGGGAAAAATCCATCAAGACAATAAAATATAGGAATTCCATCAACCATACCATGAGTTATCAACTCCTTCAAATATTTATAATTAATATGTCCAAATCTCTCATGACAAAGCTTACTCTCAAAATTAGAATGAGAAACAAAACATGTCCCCATAGAAGAAGTCTGATTAAATACCTCAAAGTGATATAATCTATAATTATGATCAATAACATCTTGTGAACAAGTGAATGAGGATCCAACAAAGTTTTAATTTCCGCCCCTTATGTTTCAAAAGTCACCATCTTGGCCTGACTCGAATGACAAATTTGATAAATAGAGAGTAAATTTTAAGTGATGTTAGGAACATATAGTGCATCATTGATGTGTCCACCAGTATGTTTTATGTCACCTTTCAAATTAACATAAATAAAGGAAGAATATAAAACCTTAATGTTGTAAGAAAACATCAAATCAAAAGATATGAAAAACTCCTTAGAAGTAGTCATGTGGTGAGAAGCACCATAATCTATAACCCAACTATCTTTAATAGGTGACTGAGATCTCCTAACAACATTAAGTGATTTTCCATTCTCATTGGAAGGATGTGGAGTGGATATATATATATATATATATATATATATATATGTATATATATATATATATATATCTTTTTTTTAATAAATACATCATGTAAGGCTTCAATTCTCTTCCAACACCTAGTTTCTACATGACCCGTCCCCTCACAAAATGATCATGAAAGGCTAAGCTTATTTTTGGATTTAGAAGACTCTTTGGGTTTAGAGTTATTGTTTCTGGGTTTAACGGCACTTTGATATGGAGGAGTGGTTTTGGGTTTATTTTTTTATTTTCCCTTGCCCTTAGGATGAGATGATAATAAGGCCTTTTTAAAGGTAGAAGACCCAAGATTAGATAATTTGGATTCTTCCCTAGTAAGTCTTTCACAAAAAAACTTTAAATTAAGAATTTTTAATGTGGCACCTAAGGCATCCATTCTAGATAAAAAGTTAAAATCAGATATTTGGAATGGACCTTTCAACATAGATATAATTAGATAAACACACTCTTCATATATATTATCTCTTCCACTCCCCTTTAATTATGTCAACAAGTGCTTGAACTTAGAAAGATAGTCCAAAATAGATGGAAAATATTTAGGACTGAGAGAATTGATCTCTAATTAAATTTATATATCTCTCATATTATCCACCCTACCAAATCAACCCTTTAATTTTTCCCATATTTTGAAAGGAGAGTCACAACCTTCTAAATGAAACAAAATATTATCACTTACATAAGTTCCTATCAAATCCATACACTCATCAAATTTGTATTGGTGCTGAAATTTATCATATTCACTAGTTAACATTAATTATATTTTAGTCATTAAGGTCTATAATCCTTTTTGTTTAATAATTTTTTCCATTCTTGGTCTCCATGTGTGGTAATTATGTGTTTTTAATGGCTCATACTAATCTAATACAGAAGAAAAAGCCATAATATGAAATGACCAAAGAGAAAAATAATGTAAAAGGGTTCACAAATTAGCACAAAAACAACTCCCAAAAATATTTTTTTATTGATCCCCCCTAAAAAAGTAGCACTTTATTTTTTAGTGTCTTTTACGAAAATAAATGACACCAATAGATCATGTGTAAAAATATACACTGTTTAAAAAAATAACACTAAATTTTGAGTTAACAATCAAAATATATATTTTTTACAAAATTACCCATCATAAATGGGTAAAAATAATTCAAAAAAAATTAACATGCTTCAAAAAAAATAATTCTTGGAGAGATTACAAAACCAAATTCAAAGGGATGGATTTAAGCCCCCACTATTAGGAATAAAAAATTAAGACTTCTCCATATGACCATACCATATGATCAAGGGGATAAGGATATAATATCAAACACAAATATGCAAATAAATTAATCTCTTATTCCTTCCTTTCAAACCATCACTGCAAAACATTATAATCCAAACACTGCAAGAAAAAATGCAAAGTTCTTCCTAGCTCCCATCATAACAAACTATAAGGATTGGATACATGACAAAAAATTATCTTATAATGAATTAAAAAATGAATGAATATAATACCTTAAGCTCTGGTACCATGAAAGGAACAATAATTAAATTTTTCTATGACATAAATTTTTATGGTGTTAATATAACATCATATTCATAAAAACAATATTTTGAAAGTAATCTGACAAATTATACTTAGAAATACATATGCAAAACAAAGATTAGTAATATAATATATTATATCTTCAAAGCTTGTCAAATACAATGATTATTCCTTACATATATAGGGAAGGAATATCAATCCTAATTAAGAAATAAAGCTAAGTGATCAATCATAACTAAGAGATCAAGTTAAGATATCAAACTTAGGAGTAAGAGATAACTATAACTAAATGATAGAAATAAGTATCAAATATCATCATAATATCTATGAGATAAATATATCATAATATATAAAATAAGATAAATGAAATATCCACACATAAATGGGTGTGAATAATAATAATAATAATAATAATAATAATAATAATAATAATAAAGCACCTAGGTTAACATAAGTTAAGGTAAATAACCTACTCTAAAAACTTCGTAACAATTTTATAAATTTAAATCCTCCACATAATAAAAATATTATTATGATTGTCATATAATTCATAACCATCATATAGATGGTTATTTAACCTTGAAAAAATACAAAAAATATCTAAACAATAAAATGTACCTAAAAAAGAAGTGCCTAAGAATGAAATTTGAAAGTAATACATTTATAAAAATACTAACAATAAAAAATTGGTTTATAATGATTCAAACACTATATATATTTCATTCTTAGAAAAAAAAGATAAATTTAATAATAATAAATCTATGTTAAACATCTTTGAGTCAAAAACCAAAATGAGAAACCATTTCTTCACCTACTGCTCAAGTAGTCATATATAATATTTATATATATCCAAATGAGATAAAAAACCTTAATAATCATTAAAATATTGAAGAGTAGGAAAAAAATAAAAATCAATTTCAAAATATGACATATTTTAATTTACATATACTTGTAGACACTAAAATGTAATCAATAAATTCTTGACAATGCTTATCCTTGACATCTTTAACTTGCTTAATCAAATCGCCATTTCAATAACTCACAATATATAATAAAGACTTCAAAGTCTTAGAGATATTGTTCATAAATACTATAATTCCATATTAATTCTATATTTATCCCTATTAATAATATATTTCACTATCACTTTGGTTTTAGAAGATTTTATTCCTACTGGACAAGAGCGCACTAGGTAGACAAGGCTCATTATGGCCTTGTATAGTAGTGTGAAATTATCCAAAATGATATAATGGTCTTATATTTAAAATTAGATTCTTCATGATGGATTTACCATGTAAACAAATAGTTTATTTACTATAAATATTTGAAATAGTCTCCTATAAAATCACGTCAAAGGTCACACTTGAACCTAACTATATCTAACTATCAAAACCATCTATTTTATGATTTTAAAATCATATATATTATGAATAAACACTATTATTTAAATTATACTAAATACTTATCTAATTATAAATATTACTTAAAATATTCATATCTCACATATATTAAACATAGTCTGAATTAATATATTTTCAATCACAATTCTCCAACCCTAACCCTAGTATCTATTTTTAGTAGTTTACAACTTCTATAAATTCTATAGATCTATATATTTACTATATTTTATATTTTTTAACTTCATATATTAAATTTAAATAGTTTAAATTTATAATTATAGTTAGTCATAATTCATAATTAATTCTAGTATAAATTTTATGGTGAACTCATGTTTCATTTTGAACAATGTTTGTTATTTGTTAATTTTTAGCTTACTATTTCGGTTCAATTTTATTAATTCTTGAGTAAAAGAATACAGTCCTCAACCTTGGATATTATATGTAGCATACCAATTCAATTTTTAAAACATTTGAGTAATCTAACACTAAAAATATTTTTCTTGTCACCTTTGATAAATATTGATATAGAGACTATTTCAACTTCAGGTTGAATTTTGTTGTTTTCCTATTGAAAACTCTCACTTTTATTTTGAATTTATTTTTCATTTTCTTTTTATTATTTAAAAAACTACTCAACTTATGTGATGAAGGGATATGCAGTGTTTTATTTATAGACATTATGCCATGAAAAATTTTACTCTAATACTCATAGCCATAATACATAGCTAAACACAAACTTTAGTTTCCATGTTCCTCATGTTATATTAGAAATACCTAGGATCCCCTTTTTTATACCAATAGGAATCCATTTTTATCCATCTAATTTATGGGGCACATGAGAAAAGTGTATCTCCTAGGTAAATTACACTCAACATGCCCTCCAAACTATGAGTTAGTGGGATATAATATGACTATACCTTTGTATCTTATGCTCTAAAACATTAGGTTGATAATAACCAATGAATGATAAAGTATATCTAAGAGCCTATCAATCATTAAAACTTTTTCCTAAATCATCTTTTATCCTTGTTTTCTTCTTTAATTTTATTATTATCTAGTAGTTTTGCTTGATTCATCCAATTTGTTTTTTTGAATTATATTTTATGTCTCTTAGGCATAATACTAGATGAAGTGGTACTCTTTTTTCATTTATGGATCTTCCTTTAGTTTCTTATGTAATGAAAATTCATGATTTAAATGAAATTTATATTGAAATAGATAATGATATTACTGATGAGAAATATGATAATGACAAATAAACGCACCTTAATAAAAGTGAGATTAATGAAGTAGATCAAAATCAAGTGAAACAATTATCTATATTTCATTAAGGTATACAAACATACCCTCATGAGGTGAATAACATCATCCACATACTTATTGAATCTAAATATGAGCTTAAAGCTAAATTATCCTCCTCCTCTCATGTTTTTCCCTTTCACATTCTAAAATACCCTACTTCCAATGTTGTTACTTCTACCTATAATGTCATAAATTAGGAATAAAAACCAAAATCTAGGAACACTAAAAGATAAATCTAAAATACTTAATCTATCCTAACATATAAAACACCTCTAATTGGGTAAAGTAATAAATATAAATCCAAATACACAATGAAATACAATAAATATACCTCACTTTGAAATAAAATTTTAATTCCTTAACAAGTATTAGATGAGACCAAATGGCATTGAATGAACTTTATAGTTGTTCTATATGATATATTTACTTTGATAAGAGCTCAATATAATTACAACAATGGTGATGAAGGATGCTTGATAATAGAAAATGTGGCATAATATATAAAAAAGATTCATTAGTTTAATTCATACAAGACTAAAGGTAATTATATAAAAGGTGGTGGAGAATATCAATGTCTAAAATTTAGCCATGGTGGAAGGAGATCTAAAGGTTTAGAAACTTTATAGGAATTTAAAATTTCTAGATATTTCTTAAGACTTATACCCCACACTATGGTTCTAGATGTTAAAATACCCCTGAATGCCCAACCTACCATCTGCACCCCTTTTGATCATAAACCTAAGTCAATTTGCTCTTTAACCAACTCATCTTCTAACCCACCTTGACCAAACTTAACCCCTTAACCAAACTTGACCACTTCACCTTTTTTACCAAACTTATCCTGACCATTGATGGTCAGGTCATCAAACCTACTTTAAATCTAATCCCAACTATGTATGAGATAAGCATGGCATAATTTAACAACTTCCCTTATGCAATGCTAATAAGATTTAAAGCATTATAATTAGAAACTTTATCCTCCTATCTAATTGGAAACTTCATCCTCTTATCCTCCATCTCCTCTTTTCTATAAAAGAAAGAGAGTGGAACCAAGAAAGGGGCTTCTTCATCTTGATCTTCTTGATATTATTATATCTTAGAGTTTTCCCTTTAGGTTTATAACAAGTCTATAAGTGTAACAGATATTTGAACATCTACCAAAATCACTCTAGACTTCATCAATCAACAAGCCAACACTCTATCAAAATTTCTCCAAACTCTTTATAAAGTCAACAACCTTCCATCATGAGTTAAGTATTTGTCTTAATTTATTCATTTACCTTGATCCTATTTTAGTGATTACCTTTGACCATTTACCCAATCTCTATCCATGTACTAAACCCATCAACCAAACCTATAACCCAACCTTTTACCTTAACTAGACCCATCAATAGTAACTACTGACAATCAACCATCTAACCACTAATGGTCACTATGACTATTGATGTTTGGATATAAAACTATTATGAAACTATTGACAGTCATCCCTCTAATTTTTGATGATTAGTCTAACCACTGATGGTCACTATGTGAACCCTTTTAACCAAAAACTAGCAAGAAATAACCACCAACCAAACCTTGTTTTCTTTTCCCTTGTCACCTCACAAACTAGAAACAACAACTTGACTTGACTTGAAGATTTATTTAATAACTTAAAATTTACCTTAATGTTATTTTTTATAACAAGTGTTTATTTTAAAAGTATTTTTCTTCTAATTTAGTACTTTCATTCATGTTAAGGAACATTTCTTTTATCAACATTAACTTATCTTAAAAGGTGGATTGATAGCCTCCTAGATAGTTCACTCTTCTTATATCAAGATCTCTAGTCAATCCATCCATCTACCTAACTAACCAACCCTTTTCTATTTATTTCTTATTTCAAGTCATCTTCCCAAGCCAAACCTTGTTTTCTTGGCCCCTATCACTTCACAAACTAGAAATAACAACTTGATTTGACCTGAACATTTCTTTCATAAATTATCATTTACCTTAATGCTATTTTATTAGAAAATTAATATTTATTTGAATAATATTTACTTCTTTATATTTAATTATTTCATTTATGCAATATTTCTTATCAACCTTTCTATTTTCAACTTTAAATTTGTATCAAAAGATGGATTGATAGCCTCTTAGATAAGACACACTTTTTAGATCTAGCTTGCTAGGTAATCCATCCATTTACCTAAACAACCAACCCTTTTATAGTTTTCTCTTATTGCATGGCATCTACCCAAGCTAAAGAAGAGTATCTAGAACCATCTGGATTATGGAGTGCACACCCATCTAGGTTCTAGAACCTCTACCCCTCTTTTAGTTTTACCTTTCTTCTATAAATATAAAAATAAAAAATTTGATTAAAACATTTTAGAATCCCTAGTGAGACCTAGGATCCCTTTTTCTTTCTTTATTATATTCTCATTTAATGAAATTTGAATTTATTTTGAGCTTAAAATAAACCTCTTACATACATTGATTGCTTGCCGATCTTAGTTCATCTAGTAACTTAAAATCATAATAATTAATCATAGATTTCACTCTTTTTATTATACACTTTTGCCATACCACTTAACAATGAACACATATTAACACCTGACATAAGGCCCAACTAGGATTTCATCACCTAACAATAAACCTTCACCCTTTGTCTATCTTACATAGACTTTACTACCAAGAAGAGAAACCAAAAACTCATCTCTTCGATTGAGTCTAAACTCAAGAAATCAATATATATTGGTTAAGTACCTAACACCCTTATCATTGTGGTGTGTGAAGTGAGGGGTTAGGCCCCAATATCAAGCCATGTACTTAATTTCAATATAGATTTTTTAGATCCATAACTAACCTAAAACCAACCATAGACTTTTTTTCTATTACCTGCTCTACAAGCCAAGTCTTCCAACATTATTTCTAATTTAAGGCATAATCCAAAAGAGAGACTAAAAATAACCTTAGGACTTAACACACTTTAGTGTCTATTTTACCTTTTTAAATTTTTCTTGTCTACTCTTTATTTTGAGTTTTGAGAAACCTACCTTCTACCATCTTGCCTCCTTTGCCTTGTCTAATGGGGAACCAGTCTATATTCTCTCCTATAGATCCTAACTTTAATAGGATTTTGGAGAACAAACATCTCAACTTAGAGAGATACCTTACATCAGGAGCCACTTATGCTCCTAACCTTACCTACACTCAATAAAATCTCACCTAAAACCAATCAACAACCTATCAACAACCATTTGATCATCATCATACCCAACCAATAACCTATAAATATCTATCATTTCAATCACCCCAACCTCATCAAACTTTGGGATACCTACCACAACCAACATATTAAGCACCCAAACTACCATATCAATTACCTCAACCTACCTTATCAACATTACCAAACCTATCAACCCAGTCAACCTTATCAACTTTACCTAACCTCATCAACAACCAACCCAACCTCACCCAAAATTAATCAAACCTTACCTATAATGAATAAAATCTCAAATGTAACTAACAAACAAACTATCAACTACCACCTAAACTGGTTACAATGTTAATGGATTGGATAATCAAGGTAGAGTCATCTATTTCTAGTACCCATGACCAATCAACCCTCACCAACAACCAATCAAATATAAACTATAACCAACCAACAACCCATCAATAACCATTTAGACATCATCACACCCAACTAGTAACATATCAACACCCACTTAACAATTATCATGACCAACATCAACTTCAACCTATCCAACCTCATCAACCATTGGGTCACCTACCCCAACCATCATATCAACTACCTAAACCTACTTTGAGGCAGCCCTATTTTTCTCAACACCAAGATTTGGTATATCCTCTTTTCCATCCAACCAGAAAATATCAAGCCAACTTATCAACCTTATATAACCTATCAAACCAACCTACCTTATCAACCTTACCCAAGAAATCAAACCTACGCAACCTATCAACACAACCAAACCTATCAAATCAACTAACCTCATCAAACCAATTGATTAGCTCGTAAACTCAAGATCAATCCTTCATTTAACCCCTTTTTAGACCCATTATTGTGAATAATAATAACTAAATCCCTCAACCACTTTTTTGATGATGAAATCATTTTCACCCCTCTTAAACCCTCTTATTAACCCACACCTTCACTTTGGGATATTTTTCCCACCTCAAGCATCTATGAAAAGAGCAAACTAGGGGAACTTTCCCTCCATAAGGCTTTGACTATTTATCAACCCAAACCATACCTTAAAAACTGACCAAACTAACCTTTAGACTTTTTGCCTCAACCTATCAACCAATCCTATCAACCAACAAACCCTAAACTATTAGAGATTACCTTTCTCCTTTACCTAACAAAAGTTAGTGGAGAATCACCTTCTCCCCCTTCCTAGTGGATTCACCTTCTCCACCAACCTCCCTAACCTTTGGAGATTACCTTTCTCCACTTTACCAACCATTTTTAATTCTTTATGATCACATCCTACCTTGGATACCCAAGAACCAACCACCCAACCAAATAAATTTAACCTTAGTCATTTTGGGCCACCTTTTTCATAGTTTTTATGATCACCAACCTATTTGGGAGTAACCTTCTCCTCCATCCTTTTGAGATTGCCTTTTCCATCAAACCAAACCTCAACCAAGTGGTATAACAAATTGGGGCAACCCATTTTGATACCACATAACCTATTTGGGGAGTCACCTTCTCCCCCAACCCTTAGAGATTACCCTTCTCCACAAAACTATATCCTAACCAACCTCACTTTTTTATAAATCCAAATATTTTCCACATCTAGTCAAGTGTCAAAAATTAATTAGGGTACATCTACTCTCTTTATTGACATCAACCATTTATGCAAGCATGGATCTAGGGCATATTAGAGCCTCAACCTCCTCCAATGATTTTGTATTTTTGATCCTATTCTTTGGTTAAACCAAGTTCCTTGTGATCTTGTGTCTAATTTAAGATCATCCCTTGTTTTTATTCACCTTCATCTCCTTATCTTTAAGGACAACCAGTTGAAATAGGATCATGTGATTATCTATCATAAACTTAGCCTAATCCTAAGAAAGGATACCATATCTCTACCCATGGCATGATCTCCATGTTACTTTATGACCTTTTTAGGATATATTCCCATGGTTTTTATCACTTAACCCACCTTTTTAAACCATAATCAACCTATTTGTACTATGGTTTTTCTCCCATAAAGGAAAACCTTAGGCCTATATATATAGTCCATATTTAAACCATCATATAAATAATTTTGGATACTAAACTATCACTTGGGTCAACATTTCTAGCATGTAGATTTCTCCCTTAAAGGACAAATACCACCAAAATATCTAAATTAATTAAAAAGGTAGACTATTCCCTCAAAGGACAACTATCAAACATGAACAAATCCAAACTTAGACCACTCCCTTGAAAGATGGATAAGACAACTTTGTCAAAAGAAATCATTTGAAGCTTCTTACATTGATCGGCTTATCAAACCTATCAAATAGAGAAATAATAAACCCTATATCAAAATAAAAAGAAAAAAATCCCAAGAAATTTATAATCAACTTTCACAATAGCATCAATAGACTTCCTACATAAATCAGTCTACACCTAGTGTATGACATGGACTTGTCTATCATGGTTTCTAGGTCACCTATAGAAGGGGAAATTCATCCCCATAATAAGTTTACCCTACTTATCACCCACTACCTATAATCCATCTCCCCTTTTTTCCTACATAAATCAAGGGATTTTTAGCTTAATTGGTACCATATGATCAACTACCTTTTTTTAACCATCAAACTAAAAACAAATAAAAATAATGATAGGGATTTATGTTCATAATCCCACCCATCTTACCATCATGGTCTTTGATAATCATAACATTTATCCTCCTCATTATACTTTCATGACCACTTAGGAATATGTGTCTTCCCCCTTTTGAGTCATTAAAACCAACCCTTCAAACTAACTAATCAGTGAACCTATTTGGGAGTTACCTTCTTCACCCTTTTGGAGCCACCTTCTCCACCAAGAAATTAACCTAACCATGACTCATTGAATATTACCTTCTCCATCAACCCCAACCTTTGGAGACTACCTTTATCCACAAGATTTAACATTTAGAGATTACCTTTCTCTTCAAACCTTCAACTAAACTAAATCAAGTGGTAAATCAAATTGGGGGAAGCCATTTTAACACCACTAACCAACCTTCAAATAGTACCTTTCCTCCATAAAATATGGACCATTATAGAATACCATCTCCAAAAAACTAATAATCTAACCACGTCTACCTCAACATTGGCCATTTTTGACCTAAACTATTCACATATGTTGTCATTACCTTACCTTGGTCCTTTTAATTACACTGATTACCTTACCATGTTGAATATTTGAATTTGCACCACCTCATGCACAATTAATAATTTTTTATCTTCCTAGGTGAACTTCCTACCTTGGATACCTATGAGACACTAACCTTGTCTAGAAGACTTATAGAGTAACTTGATTAGTTATGCCTAATGTTGGGGCTTGGTTACCCTATCAGTTATCATTCTAGAACTAACCTTATTTTAACCAACATTGGTAACTTAGTTTATGTATGATCTTGACTATCACACTTAGTCTTATTTTGTGCACATATTTGTGACTTAATGCCTAACCACACCAACCATCCTTATCACCTACCTTTTCACCCACATAACCACTCATCAAACCCAAACCCAATTATGCTTCACCTCATTAAATCCTAGTTTTAAGGGGAATACCTCCTCCCATACTTGGGGAAATTAAACCTTCGACCCATAATTTGTTTTTATTTTACATCTTGTTAATACAAACTACATAATAAAAAGGGGAAAATTATAGACACTAAAAAATTATACACTACAATTCTAAATGTCAAAATACCCCTATATGCCCAACCTACCATCTGTACCCCTTTATATCATAAACCTAAGTCAAAACACTATTTGACCAACTCATATTCTAACCCACCCTAACCAAACTTCATCATTTCATGTTCTTAACCAAAATTAGCCTGATCATCGATGATCAGGTCATCAAACCTGATTTAAATCCAATTCTAGATATTTATAAGATAAACATGGCATATTTTAACAACTTCTCTTATGTGATTCTATTAAGCTTTAAAGTATTGTAATTATCAACTTTATCCTCCTACCTAATTGGCAAATTCATCTTCCTATCATATATATCCTCTTGCCTATAAAATAAAGAGAGTGGGACCAAGAAAGGGGCTTCTCCATCTTGATATTTTTATATATTAGAGTTTTATTTACATGTTTATAACAAGTCTACAAGTGCAATATAGATTTGAACCTCTACCAAAATCACTCTAGACTTCATCAATCAACTATCCAACACTCTATTGAAATTTCTCCAGACTTTTCAACAAGTCAACAACCTTCCATCATGAGCTAAATATTTATCTTCATTTATTCATTTACCTTACTCCTATTTTAGTAATTACCTCTAAACTTTAAATATTTACCCAGCCTCTAATAATCTACTAAACCCATCAACAAAACTCATAGCCCAACCTTTTACCTTAACTAGACCTATCAATAGTAACTACTAATAGTCAACTATCTTGCCACTGATGGTCACCCTGACCATCGATAATCAACTATCAAACTCTTATCAAACTACCAATGGTCAGCCTTCTAACTGCTAATAATCATCCCTCTAATTACTAATGATCAACCTAACCACTGACAGTCATTGTATGAACCCTTTTAACCAAAAACTAACAAGCGACAACTACCAACCAAGCCTCAACCAAACCTAATTTTCTTGGCCCCTTTCACCTCATAGACTAGAAATAACAACCTAACTTGACCTGAACATTTATCTAATAGCTTAGCATTTACCTTAATGTTATTTTGTTAGAATAAGCATATATTTTAAAATTGTTTATCTCTTATGATTTATTACTTTCATTCATGTTATTCAACCTTCATTTTATCAACATTAACTTGTCTTAAAATGTGGATTGATAGCCTCCTAGATAGCTCACACTTCTTGGATATAGCTTGCTAGGCAATCCACCCATCTACCTAACTAACTAACCCTTTTCTATTTCTCTCTTATTATAGGTCATCTTCTTAAGCCAAACCTTTTTTCCTTGGTCCCTATCACCTCACAGACTAGAAAAAAAAACTTGACCTAACCTAAACATTTTTTAATAACTTAACATTTACCTTAATGTTGTTTTATTAGAACATTAGCATTTCTTTGAATAGTATTTAATTCTTTAGATTTAATACTTTTATTTATGCAATCTTTCTTATCAGCCTTTCTATTTTCAATATTAACTTGTATCAAAAGCTGGATTGATAGCCTCCTAAATATCTCACACTTCTCAAATCTAGTTTTCTAGGTAATCAACCCATCTACCTGACTAACCAACCCTTTTCTAGATTTCTCTTATTGTAAGTCATCTTCCCAAGCTAAATAAGAGTATCTACAACCATTTGGATTATGGAGTGCACACTCATCCATGTTCTACCAATCTCTACCCTTCTTTTAATTTTACCTTTCTTCTTTAAATAGAAAAAGCAAAAAAAATGAATAAAATAGTGAGGGTCTCTAAGAATATTAGAGATTGATAGAGTCCATTAGGGATACTTAATGAAGATTGGATGGTGATTAGAATAAGGAACTATAGGAATCATAGTGGAGGTAGTTTGTGGTTGGTGAGGGGAGAATTTAAAGTTGTATAATATTATATAAGTGGATATTAGGATTAAATAGAGTGTTAATAATAAAATTAGTTGAGATGGAAGGAGTTATTATGTTAGTGTGATGTAATAAATGTAGGGAATATGATTGGATGATGTTATAATAATATTAGTAATGTTTTTATTTAGTAATTAATAACATAAATTAGTGGTGGATGGGGTAATGGGCTAATTTTAGATGTATACCTTTTTACCCTCTTTGAAAGGGAATCGTGACTATAATAATTAATGACTTTTCAAACATGATAATATTTATGTGAGTTATTAAGCTTATGAAAGCTAATATAGGTGATAGTTAGTGTTGTTTAGGATGGGTGATGCCCCCTTGAGGTGTCATGTGGGGAGAAATGAGGAAGATGGCTAGTTTAATTAAAAAGGAGGGGTGTTATATGTGGAAATAAGGGAGAGGGGTTGGGTGTGGATATGATAGATGTGATAGGTGTTGGGATATGATTGAAAGTTATGAGTGTGATGTAATGGTCATATGAGATTAAATATAGGGGGATTTATATAATTGATTTTATGATGTTCTTGATAAATGCATATGTTAGGGAGTGAAAAAATGAGATAGTTATAACCCAAGACATACCCCAATCAAGGACATAACAAAAGGGTAAGTCATAACATTGGATGGAATCATAAGTAAGGCTACAAGTTATAGATGTACATGGGCTAAGAAATATGTTAGGGAAATTTTTGGCCTTAGATTAGAGAGATTGGATGGGTGTCACAAAATTTGGACATATCCCTATTAAGGATTCATTATAAAGAGAGTTATGATTATTGATTAAATGAATGGATTAATTAATAGGGATTGATGTGTCTTTAAATGATTGATTCATGATTGACAAAGTAATTGTATGTGTGATTTTCCCTGAGTGATATTCTAATGCATGTGAGTAGAATTAATAATAATAGATGAAATTTGATTTATTGTAATTTAATAATTATATGTGGCACCAAATGGTGATGACTTAAAATAGGAGAAAGTGACATGATGGAAAAATGGATCTAAGTAGCCAATGTAAAAAAGAATATAATGGATTAGTATGACTGATTTGTCCTCAAATAGCCCATGTGGTTATGTTTTTACTACATAGTCCACAAGGACATTAGGGCAATGTAGTTCTCCCAAAATGGGAAGAAGAATGTGATAAAATGCTAAGATAATTACCTAAAGTTTCCTTAGGGGGATTAAATAGGATAGTGATGGGAAATAATTTAGTGATAAGAGTTATAAGTATGGATGTGGAATTATACATTGGTTAATAATTGATTAGGAATAATGACAGGAGAAATGGGGATGAGAAATAAGACTTATGACATGAAAATATAGAGAAATGATGAAAATAGGATAAAATTATGTTAAAAAGGTTTGAATGGGGGTAATATGGTGGGGCGGGGGGGGGGGGGGGGTGTAAAATAACAGGGAAGGGGTAAAATTATTCATTTTCACCCCACCTCTTTTTAAATTTGATCTTTGGATTGAATCAAGAGTAATACATGGAAATGAATCGCATTGTACACCATCGCCATCAAAGAGAGAGAATATAGGAATTTCAAAGATGTGAAGTCCATGGAGACATAGTAACTACCCTAAATCTATATGATTTTTAACCAAATTGATTATGAATAAAAATAAGATAAGATCAAAGTATCTATGAGGAGTAGTTTTCTTCATAGCAAATTTGTTATAGTGAAATGCATCTTCGTAGCCATTAAAGATGATTTCATGAATCAATTTAGTGATTTCACTTAGTGTTTTTAGTAGAATCACTTAAAATATTGGATTGTGTCTAGGGTAGTAGATTCAAATTTTTTAAAAATGGATTCAAAAAAACTAAAAATGGATTAAAAAAGGGTTAAAATATGAATACACATTTTTCAAAGAGTGAACTTGTTTGGTGAAAAGTAGATTCATAATTAATAAAATCAATTTTGTATTTTGTCATAAAGAGATGTCATGATAAGTGACAATGTGTATTCAACTTTGAAATATGTGAACTTTCCTATGAAATTATTTTTTATCTTAGGAATTTAATGGAAGAGTTGAGATAATGGATGCATAAATGAGGAGGATAAATAAGTTTTAGATGAATAACTAAACAAGTTAGTAAATAAGATAGATTAACAAGTTGAGTTTTGATGATTTTAGGAGAGGTTATCAATTATTGCATCATGTGGATGATGATCAACAATTATACAATGGGTTCAAAAGTTGATGATAGAGGATTATGATGTGTTAGAGTTGTTGGGACTATATAATGTGGCACATATTCACCTAATTAAGATAGATATGGCCTTGATTATGGTGTTCTTGAATAGGTGGAATAGTTATACTAGCACATTTCACTTTGTGACTAGTGAGATGAGAGTGATTATAGAGTATTTCTAGCATATATACAAGATCCCCATCAAAATATTTGACTATATTGGTAGTCAAGGATGTAGATGGTGATAGTATATAAATTAGTAGGTCATTTGAGGGTGGGATTATATAGGTTCACGTAGATACAAACAAATGTCTATGAAGGGGGACCTTAGATCAACTTACACTGACACTTATGGTTATTGTTAGAAACATTATCTTCCTTGACAAGAGTGGTTGATTCTTTTTTATTGGCCTAGGGGGAATTATATTAGACATGGTAAATTTATGGTGAGTGTTTACACGGGGCCAATTAGTATTATAAATACTATATTAGGTCTTACACTTAGATACTTTCATGGTAAGGGTTAGCATTGGCATAGATACCCTACTAAAAATATGTTTATGGGATCATATATCCATCAAACAGCCCATAGAGACATGCCACCAAAGCAAAGTGTATTAGCTAATGATTTATGGTTGGGATATTATGATGAGTGCATATAGAGGACATGTTAGGTAATTATTATTATATATATGGGAATTAGATGATATGACTATAGATTAAATCACCTCATGCATTATAGGCAAATACATTAGATATGGGTGATGACATAATGTATATGAAATATATGATCATTGAGTGTTATATTACTGATAGATAAGATAATGTTGTATAGAGGTACCTATTAGATTAGGTTTTGTGAAATTTTGGGATACAATAGAGGGTACCACAAGGTCCTCATATTTATTTTAAAGGACTAGAGAGAGGGGATCATGGGGGGCTATAGTGAATGGTGTAATGACAATAATTGATTTTTATGTAATGGTATATTTTATTTGGGATTACCAAATAGTGATTATAGATCTTAGGGTGACAAGATATTTTAATGATTAGTGGAGATAAATATCCCCAATCATATTGACACAATAAGTAGACTAGTCACATAAGCTATAAGATAGGATTAGTGATGTGATCTAGATTTTTAGGCACATATGGTGACTTTGATTCATTTTATATAGTTATCCAAGGAGGATAAGAGATGGACATGGGAGGGGAGATTTATATGGGTAGGGATGAGGTTATGGAAGATGAGATTAGATTAATATAACATAAATTGTGCAATCAGGGAAAGATGGAGATAGAGATAGGATTCCTACATAGTTAGATGTGGATACTAGAGGAGATGGGGGAGGATAAGATATTATGGGATGGATGAGGTCAGTGGAAATATATAATTAGGATAGGTGGAGGATAAACTAGGTGTGTCTTATCCAAGACACACCAAATTATGTAGGTTTATAACCTAGATAGCTGACATTTATGATAGATATATGTATGATTACATATGATTTATTTTTGTTATCAATTATAGAGGATAGAGGTGTAGGTACCAAGGATTTAAAATTTATAATAGAGAGTATATAGGGTTCTACTAGGTCAACAAAGGGCCAAACACTATTGATAGGTAGCATTAGGAGATATAGGCCCAAGTGATAAAGATTTTAGCACTAGAGATAGAGGTATCATGGGCACAAACATAGTTGAATAGTCCACAAGGATAAGTGATTACATTATAGTCACATGTGACTACCCATTTTTCATATATTAGTAAACTATAGGACTAATTATCATAGATTCCATCCATCTAAGAATAATTAGTAGTCAAGTACTTATATGTATAGGCTTTATGGATTTAGTGGGATGTAACACATCATGGTTATATGTAATGGGTTGGGACAGTTGGGTAGGCAACTAACTAGTGTTAGCATGGATACATGGTATTGATGATCATTATAACTATAGTCCATTCCAACAAGACATAGGGATACATATTATAGAGACTAATTATACAATAGGCTCCTATAGGTTCATAGATTCTATATAACCCATGCATCTACCCCTAGTGCCACCACTACCTTTAGATAATTACATCCAAATTTAATCTAGGGATGTACAATATTCATTATATTTTTGGCACATGGATGTCTATGATGAATGTTATATATACCCATTTTTTATGTATTCATGGATAGTGTTATGTGGATGTGTATGTGTATGTATCTATATATGTGTGTATGTATATACATATGTATATGTATATGAATATGCATATGTATATGTATATGTATATGTCTAAATGTGTGTGCATGTATGTCTATATATATATAGACATATACATATACTTATACATATACATATACACATGCATATTCATATACGCATACATATACATATGCATATGCATATACATATGCATATGTATATACATATTATATATATATATATATATATATATATATATATATAATATGTATATGCATATGCATATGTATATGTATATGTATATGTCTATCTCTCTCTCTCTCTCTCTCTCTATATATATATATAGAGAGAGAGAGAGAGACATACACACACACATATAGACATATACATATACATAGACATATATATATATATATATATATATATATATATATATATAACCATGCTTTTTTATTGTAATGCATAGTGGACATATGTAAAAAGATAATGAACAGATGCAAGTTGCATTAAGTGTGATTCACCATTTGTATCTAATATACCAATATGACATGTTTACCTCATGCCACTACAAAAAAAATAAGACAAGACATTAAAAAAAATGAAAAATAACAAACTATATAAAAAGAAGAAGAAAACACAAATAATGACATACATACAATGAAAATATCTAAAAAAACAAATCACAAAAAACATTAATGTATATGCATATGCACAATTAAGATGGTAATTATAGTTAAACCTTTATTTTTTCATCAATTTAAGGATGGGGGTATGTGTAAATAATGAATCAACTTGTCCTAATTGAACTCTTTCCCCTAGGACATGTTTTAAAACCATAGGGTGAGATGTAAAGATACATGCATTCACTTGTTGAATAGTGTCATGAGATGGTAAATGGATTCCAAAAAAATATTACAAGATGTAAATGTTTAGAAATACTATAAATAGTGTTTGGGGAGAACATAGGCACACATGAAGCTTTGTAAAAATGAAATTTGATATTAGTAGCCAAGAGGATAAGACTAAGTAAGGGATGAAAAATACATCATGATAAATGAAAATAGATATGTGAAAGATTAAAAGGTAGCTACATATAGCTGTCTAATGATATTATTTTAATTTTTTTCATATATGTTATCTAAATAATCTTTATCATGCCAAATATGTTCCTAGAGTGTTTATTTTCATACACATTCTAGGACCAAGATCAAACGGGATGGATGGAATGAATGGGCATAATAAGAAAAATGACACATGATGGAAAGAGAATGGGATGAAATGTACATACTAACCCACATTATTCAAGGTGTATTTATGAGATTATTTAGACAAATGGTATCATGAGTGACATTGGGAACTGGTTTTCATCATCATTCTTATCCAAGGTGCTACAGAATTGGTTTTCACCATTGGACTTCTTTTTTTATGGTTTTTTGGAATATGTATGTAAAATGATATAAAATTATGGACATTATTTAGGTATATAACCTTTTCATGTGCATTATATTCAGTATATCATCTAGCTCTTAACCTTCTTAAGTGTTTAGTTTGTATGTTTCAAAACTGAATTTGGTGATAGTGACATAGGGACCAAGCCAATTGGGCTCAAACTTGCCCTTCCTCTAACAATAAACATTTGTATTATGTTTATTTTCCTTAAGGACTAGGTCACTAATTTAAAATCATATTGGGTGTAATTTTTTGTTGTATTTATTATGCATCTGATTTTGATATGAATATAGGTGATTAGGGGCATTGATCCACTTCACATCAAGGATTTCTAATTCCTGAAGTCTTTCAAACCTATATGTATATTCATTGATGAAGAATTTGAGGGATATATTTAAATATTGAAATTTAACCTCAATTAGTTAAATAACTTTATCACCAAAAACCAATGAATGTGGAGTTGTGTCGATTAGAGTATGTATGCTTGTTTGGTAAGCCCATAGTGTGGGATAAATTTTCAAATGCAAATAATGTCTATCCTTATTGATGTTATTTTTAAAAATTTTGATAATGGTTTTTTAGTCACCTCTTGAATGATTTTAAATTAGTTTAAATAACTATAGATAGGATACCATAGCATCAAAATATATGATTAAGAATGAATTTAGATATTTTAATACTAATGACATAATTGAAAGGCATAGCTTCCACCCATTTGGTAAAATATTATGTGCTTGTAATGATATTATTATGACCATCTTAGGAGGAGGATTTGATATTTATAATTAGGTCAAGTCCCTAAGTGGAAAAATTCCATGGATTAGTAATAGGATGGAATTCCTATGACAAAACATGTTTAAAATATCCATGTTTTTGACATGCTATACATTTACTAACATATTGGAAAGCATCATGATCCATATTTTTCCTATAGTAACTATTATCAAAATATGACATAATTTTGACCTCTATGAGTTCACATTTATTTTTCTTAGAAATGACTATGGGTTATCATAGCTTACCCATGCCCTTACATTGTTAAATCATGATTTCAAGCACCTTTATAATAATCTTGTATAATTTAAGGTTTATTAGCATAAATTAAGGTATTTGGGGATGTTAATATTTATATTGTGGCTAATGAAGGTATTTTTAAATCTTATTTCTTACATGGTTGTCAGAAGAGGTGAATAAGAATGTTAGAGGTACAATTACTGAGAGGGGGGTGAATCAGTGAGCCCAACCAATCCAAATTAAATTATTATCTTTAAAATCACTTAATCAACTACCACAATAACTCATAAATTGTATAAAAAATTCATATCATTGATCAAGAGAGACAATGCAAGATCAATCACATAACACATGACATACATGGGAGACCCTCTTATGGAATCAAACCCACTAGAATCTAAAATTGGACTACTATCCTATAATAAAAACATCTAATTTAGATGAGATACAAATTATCAAGGAACTATAATTCCTATTTAGTAATACTACAATCCCACATGGTGCTTCAACACCTATCTAGCTAAGCTACAATAATAACTAGAAATTTAGTAATTTCTACCTTGCAAGGAGGATACAACCACCTTAGATGTTGAGATACCACAACAATACCTATGAGCACATCCACCTCTAAATTTATGTCTACAACACCTGATGATGGACCTCTACTTAAAAATATTCATGTTTTTGTCACACTCAAACTACAAGAGCACTATTTTGCAAACATAATTATAACTTATAGATCATGCAAACAATCCTCAATCTATTATTCTCTTCAACTCATCCTTAGAACACTCTACCCCTCCTTCACTCCATAATTCACACACACAAACCTCTCTCCAATCTCCCCCAAGTCTCTCACACCAAGTATAGAATTCATCATCTATGGTTCCACTATTTATAGAGAAATTTTGATAATCAACACGTTGTTTAGACTTTAGCCATGCCTTAAGTCATCTCACATAAAGACACAATATAATATAATATTCATAGGTTGGCCATAGAATATATGGCTAACCTTTAAGTAACTACACATTTTAATAAGGCCCTTATATCTCTTATAGATCTCATGGAGACCTATTCACACATTTAGCACATCATTAAACAAACTAACAACATAGGACATCTTTTAAATACATGGTTCCACATCTTTCAAAAGATAATATTCAATTGTGCTCACCTTTATTTATGCTCAAACAAATCAAATAGAGACCTTATACATAGGAACACCATTACCAAACATATAGTCATCTTCTTAATCATTGTTCATACTCAAGATAGATTGATCATACCTCCAAAATACTACATAGATCATATTCATGAGAGTCTAAAACACTCTCTAATAGCTAATTCATTATGAGACATTAAAACAAGCATCAACACATGAGCTCAAACATACTTCATCAGGTCACTTGCAATAACAAGCATGAAAAACACAATCAACTTCTGAGCATTAATATCTTTGAACTGTACACACTTCTAAATCTTCAAATCTAGGTTCATCTAGATGTACCATGGAATATATCTACCATCTTTTCTTTTTACAACACTGATAAAATTTGACTTTATATTAAAATATATGGTTCAAAATACCATATCTCTAGTTTTTTTCTATGTTAAACTCAAACATTTGAATAACAACAGTCATAGTTAAACCTTCAAAAACAATTGCTTGCATCTCATGTCCTCTCAGCTTTGGATCAATCATGCACCATCAATCTTGTGCTATAACCTTAATACATAGTCTATCAAATCCAAACATTAAACATGATATTTCAATTTGACCTCATCTCATGCAATCTTTAAAACTTTGACTCAATGTGCTCCATTCATATCTTTGTAGATCAGTCAGGTTGTTTAACTATCAATGCTCATCATTCTAATCAAATCTGTATGAACACTTTCATCATGCTATTAGATCCTTATCATATACCTTTACTTAGTCATTAAAAATCATGTACCTATCTTTATATAATTAGATCCTAACTTCTTAGATCAATGTGAATTGTTGATCTTAGAACTTTAACTTATGTATAAATGACCAAGTATTGGGACCCTTTCAATATGCCTAGAAGGTTAACTTTGCACCTCAATAACTTCTATGCTTACTCACATGATCTCAAATTTGGACCAAATGATCTCTTTATATAGTATAATAAAATCATATGACAAAGATCTCTTAGATCCATTACATGTGAAATATATAATTCCATTAAAATTCCTTCTTAAAATCTTCTGTCACAAAGCCAACTATGCTTAGAATTTGTTTAGGAGACCAACTTTGATCCTGCATAAATTTTGCCATGCTTTAGTACATGATCCAAAATTTAGCATAAATAAAATAGGATAAAAAATTAATAAACCCATATGATCAGTTTATCTTGACACCTTCACATGTTTAATATATAAAATCATAAAAATGCCTACTCAAGTTTTCTTGTCACACACAAATTTGTCTGAGTATGGAAAAATGCAGTCAAACTACCTAGGAGCCCAACTTTGTATATGTATATATTTTTATGCATTTCATTGCATGATATAAAAATTAGCACAAATATACTAGGGAAAAATGATCAAATCCATATGATAATTTTTCTTGACACCTCCACTCATGTGAATGTTGACCTCATCAACATGCTTACTCAGCTCTACTTGAGCCCTTTTACAAATTTTTCTATGGGAATATAGTGAAATTTTTATAAGTATCCAAATTTATATCCTCATATCTTTATATCATGATTTATTACATGACTTGAGATTTGGTGTATAAAAACTAGGGAATATTGTGATCATAACCATATGACCAACTCCCCTTGACTCATTTCCACATAGCAATGGTGATGTCATCAAACTACATACTCATATTTTCAACCACTAGACCCAAAGTGTCTAAATGAAAATTATGATCAAACAAGATGAAATAAAATTATGCACACAAGCACTCAATGTTTATAAAAACATCTTATAGGACCCCTTTCACATTCTCAATACACCATACTCATCCTTGAAAATTTCTATCAATGTCAACATTGAAGATCAACCAATCATACTTCAAGCATACTAGGACAACCACATTACATACTTTGTCATTATCATATAGACTATCAAGGCACTTTATCCACTCACCAGGAAAAATTCATGACATCATCATGACATCACTAATAATACTCCAATAAACTCCCCCTTTATAATTGATGTCAATAACCATCATACATAGTAATATCTAGCTCACCTTCTCTTTCTTCAAGCACTCCCAAAACAAAAACTTTCTCCCCATTTGACACAATGAAAAAGTGGTAACCAACTAAACCTGAGGACCTAAAAATACCATAAATAGTAAAGGACCATATATTAAATATGATACAAACTTGCCCTTAACTTTATCCAACCTTTTCTTATCTTGACAACTTCATCTTGCTCCATGCCAACACTTTCTTCAATCAAGTAATGCAACCAATGAATAAATAACATACAAAACCATAGAAATCTGATGGAACACATCAAAAAAAATTGAGAATGACTCCCCCTAATAAATCTAAGTAATTTCACCTTCTAATCATCTTCAAATCTCCACACACCATGAATAATCACCATACATGCTTACTAGCCTTCTCTCTCAAGCTACCATAAAGACCACCAACAGAACTTCATGATATTCACTAAATATAAAATGTGCACTCAACTAACTTGATAAATCTCCATGAAATAAACATACCTTTCTCATTTTTAGATAAATTTAGTAAAAAATCACTCTTCTTCAAAGTAGGTCTGTCTAGCCTCCTTGTAGGCCTACTTAGAACTTGTAGAGCCCAAAATTTTTAGTAGACACATATTTAGGACCTAAAAATCCATATGTAGAGCACTATTATATTCCACCTCAATCAAACCAATTTTCATTATTAGGATCATCCTCTACAACATACTTCCTCCACAAACCTACTAGCTAATTAACCATCTATATTGATAAAACAAGAATAACTTGAGAATCACAAATCTTCAATTTTTTTTTTGAAGTATGTTTTTTCCACCCATTTTAATCATTAAACATATTAAGAAGCCTTAGACCTAAATTCACAAGGTAAAACACTTTTCTAGTATAGCCTAAAATATTATAATCTTAAAACCAACAAAGTCTACAAACCTCTTTACAGTCAACACACACCTCTAAAACTTGTTACAAACTAAGAGACACCCATCACATATTTTTGCACTAAAATTTGAGATTCCACACCTTTGGAAACATAGACTTCCTATAACCCATTTTAGGCTTACTTGCCATTAACCCAAAAATTGAGAAATTAGAGAGCACTCAAAAATATTCAATTTGACTCAAACATACCTTCAAACCACAAAATCACATGTATCACATCATATAAAAAGTGTATAGACCTTTTTGAGCATCAAAATATTCTTGAAAATTTCATGAATGTCATTAATCCACTTAGAACCACCCATTTTGACTCTATACTATAGCTCCTTCACAAACCTCTAAAATAGGCTCATGAACTTGTTACTCTCCCTTAACCAAAGACCTTCTCTGATTGGCATTATCATCTTAAATACACATACATGATTCTTCACTAAAATGATTATCTTAATAAATATAGAGATAGACATCCTCTACACCAAAACTCTCTACCATGGTGTGAAACTAGGAGTTACCCATAACTCCTTGTATTCCTTCTCCTCCTTGGTCATCTAATACTTATAGTTCTTCTTATTCATCTTATGCAACCACTACAACATTCTCCTTTTATTCTAGAATTATATTTATAATACATGGAGACAAAAATATTCATGAAATACCTTTCAATATGTATAATCTTCTTTGTAACTTGAAACCTCTTCATTAGGCACAAATAATTGATGTTTTTTGCATGATACACTCTCTTCAATATAAGGATGTTCACTTGGATCCATTCATACCTCAAAACTAGCTTCAACCAGTACCTTGGTCTTCTCTTTGAGCTTGGTATCTTCACTCTCAACATGAGAAGATAATTATACCTCTTGGTACTCTTCAACTTCTGAAGCATTCTCCACCATAGAAAATAAATTACTTGGACTTGTAGTCTTATCATCATTCACACTTTTCACCTTTGGCTTCCATGTGTTAACATGCCTTCTTCCTTATAGTCTAGCAGCCTAATTAAACATGTTATAGCTTATAGACATTTTATTTTATAACCTATCAATGTGACCTCTCTATTTATAATTTTAGCATGCCATACCTTTTGAAAGAAACATATCTTGCCTTACCTTATTTAGACAAAAATTTGTAATATGTCTTATGTCATGGCAATTAAAGCACATAAATTTTTTTATACCTTTTTACTAATGACCCTCATCATATTTCCATGTAAAATCAATTATAATAGGTCTCCTTCATTCTATATCCCTATTACCAAACTTATTACATGTGTAATAGTAACCATTAAGTATTATATACCTAATGGCATTTAGTTATCTGATCTGATTTGTATTCATTATTATAGCACCTTCAGTCCTTGTCTAATTATTTGTCTTCAAAGTAAACTTGTCATAGTTCATATTAGTATTCATCTTGTCTTGACTAAAACTCTTTTGCTCTTATTCATATCTAAGACTAGTTCTATCACTAGCATGTTTTTGACCACTCAGAATGTTGTCTAGATCACATGATCTCTTTTCAAATCTCAAAAATGTCTTCACCTTACTAGTTATCTTTTCTAGCTCACATTTAAAATAATTATTTTCAAAAGCATGCCTTGAACATTCATCTCCTTTAAATTTAAGGCTTGTACCTATAATTTCCAATTGACAACTAAGATGCTTGATCATATCTTCATTCTCCTTGGTGTATTCATTCAATCTTACCTCATATACACTTAATTGTTCCTCATAGTCCTTGAGTTTATATTTTATATTCTTATTGACCTTGTTCTTAATATTTAGCTCTTGAAGAGCATTCATCAATATAGTCTCATAGTCCACCTCATCTTCATCATTATCTGAATCACTCCAAGTAGACTCATTCTTATGTGAACAAATTCTTTATTCAACATTGAATAGAGCTTCATATTTAGCAAGACCATCATTTTCATGATCATATTTTGAGTCACTATCTTCACTCTCATTTGATGAGCTACAATCTTCTTTGGTATAAAGACTCTTCTTGTTCTTAAAGGACTTTTTATTATTGTTATGCTTCCTGAATCATTTCTTCCTATATGTCTTCTTATCTTCATCTTGTCCTTCACCATGCTCTTAATCAACATTATTCTCATGCTTATGAGGTCACTTATGAGAAAAATGTCATATCTCTCCATAATTGAAACATTTGAAGGGTAGTTTACCCTTATACTTCCTTGATCTTGTGTTTAATTTCTTAATAATCAAATAAATTAGTTCATCCTCATCAATATCAAAAATGTCATCCTCTTTGGATTTCTTACCTTAGAACTTATTCTTAGGCTTCATCTCTATCTTTAATGTAACTTCCTTTTTTGGTGGTATGCCATGATTTATTCTCATCTCATATACAATAAGGGTGTCATGCAATTGATCCATATTCAATTGAGTAAGATCATGACTCTCTTCTATATCAGATACTTTGAATCAAACTTGAAAGATAGAGACCTTAACACCTTTTGGACTATAGTTGCCTCTTAAATATTATCTCCAAGACATTTGATGATGTTCACAATCTCATCAACTCTCTATAGAAAGGATGCCATAAAATATTCTTACTTCATATTAAGACTTTTAAATTTCCTTCTATGAGTCTACAACTTAGTAATATTGACCTTTGAATATCCTTTAAAAATGATATTCATTTTGTCCCATATCTCTTTAGCAAATGTGCAATGGATTACCTTTGTGTATTTAGTCTCTAAAAGACCACAAGTGATATCATTTATTAACTTATAATTGTTCTCAAATAAATTCTTATTTATAACACCAGATAGAGGATTAATATGACTAACATAACCATTCAAAATAGATTTCCATACATCAAAACCTAGGGATATAATATATGTCCTCGTCCTTGCACTCAAAAATACATAATTGGATCCAATAAACATTGGTGCTTTCTTAGTACAAAAACATCCTTGATGACTACTCATATTGTATCTTGGATCACCTTCAAGATATTAAGACTTTACCAAAGGACCTAATCTGATACCAATTATTAGAGGTATAATCACTAAGAGGCGGGTGAATCAGTGATCCAAAATAATCCAAATTTAATTTCAATCTTTACAAACACTTAATCAGTTACCACAAACATTCATGAAGCATACACACCATTAATGTCAAAGAACAAGAGAGATAATGTAATATCAATTACATACACAAGAAATACATGAGAAACCCTCTTGGGGAATAAAACCCACTGGAAATTGAAATTTGAATACTATCCTATAATATCAAGATCTAATTTAGACCAGCTACAAATGATCAAGGAACTACAATCCCTATTTAGTAAGACTACAATCTCACAAGGTGCTTCAACACCTATCTAGCTGAGTTGCAACAACAATCAGACTTTTAGAAAGTTTCACCTTTTAAGGAGGTTGTAACCAAATTAGATGTTAAGCTACCAAAATAAAACCTATAAACACATCCACATCTAAACTGATGTCTACAACACCTGATGATGGACCTCTTCTTATCACTCTTCACCTTTATTCACACTCAATCTATAAGAGCATTATTCTACCAATATAATTATGACCTACAGGTCATACAATTACCCTCAATCTATTCTTATATTCAAATCATCCTAAGATTACTCTACCCCTCCTTTAATCCATAATTCACTCACACAAGCCTTTCTTCAATATCTCCCAAGTCTAGAAGCCGTCATATTTGGTTCCACTTTTTATAGAGCAAATCTTATATTTAACACCTTGGTCAACCTTTCAACATGCATTATCCCTTAATCTCTCATAAGAATACATAATTTATTACAATATTCATAGGTTGTAAATAGCATCTATGGGTCACTCGTAAGCATCTACACATTTTAATAAGGCCCTTATAGGTCTTATAGAGACCTATTCACCCATTTATCTTGTCATTGAACAAAATAAGAACATAAGACCACTTTTAAATAAATGGTTATACTCCTTATATCCCCTTTGACATCCTAAAAATATCACAATTATCTTTTCTCACCTTTGTGTATGCTCAAAAAACTCAATTAGAGACCTTATATAGAGGAACACAATTACTAAACATACAATCAACTTATTAAGCATTATTCATACTCGAGATAGATTGATCACACCTCTAAAATACTCATAGAGCATCATCTTGGAGTCTACAACACTCCCAAATATAAAATTCATCATGAGATGTTGAAACAACATCAAAACAATCTCAAATATCCTTTATGGGTCTCTTGCAGAATAAGCACAAACATGCAATTGACTTATAGGCTCAATATCTTTGGCAATAATTGCTTTAAGATATTCAAATACATATAGCCAAATTTGTCTTAGATTCCTCTACCACTTTGATTTTTACTAAATGATCAAAAAAAAAATTGGATAAAAATATATGGTTAAAAAATACATACAAGTTTTTCCTTTACACATTCAAATAGTCAAATACAAATGGTCAAGTTAACCTTTAAACACAATGCTCACATCTCATGTCCTATCACCTTTGGATCAATCTCTCACCATCTATCTTGTCTTAACTTTAACATATATACCACCACATCCCAACATTAAATATTTATTACTTTAACCTCATCTCATGCAATCTTTAAACTTTAACTCGACATATATTATTGATCTCTATGGACCAGTCAGGTCTTTAACTATCAACATTCACCATTTGATCAATCTATATAAACACCCATTTGACATTGGATCCTTATCTTGTACCTTTTCTCAGTCATTAAACATAATGCACCTATCTTCATCTCATTTCATCCTAATTTTTTTGTTAAATGTGCACCATTGATATTACTTGAACTTTAACTTGTGCATAAATGACCAAGTATGAGGACCCTTTCAATATGTCTAGAATGTTAACTTTACACCTCAATAACTTCTTCTCTTTTTACTTGTATGATCTCAGATTTGGACCAAATGATATCTTTACATAGGAGAATCCAATAATGTGACAAATAGCTCCTATAACCCTTACATGTGCAAGATATAACACCATTAAAATGTCTTCTCAAAATCATTTGTCATAGAGCCAACTATGCTTAGAATTTATCTAGGAGACCAAAATTTATCCTACATAACTTTTGTCACACTTTAGTGCATGATCTAAAATTTAGCACAAATAAACTAGGATCAAAACTAAACAAAGCTATATGATCAATTTCTCTTAACACCTTCACATGTGCAATATATAACATCAAAAATTCCTACTCATATTTTCTTGTCACACATAAATTTGGCTATTGAAAAACATATTCAAACTGCTTAGGGGCCTAATTTTTCATATGCATATCTTTTGATGCACTTTATCACATGATATAAAATATAACACAAATAAACTAAGCACAAAAATGAACAAAATTGTATTATCATTTTGTTTTGACACCTCCACTCATGTTAATTCTTACCTAATCAACATACTTACTCAGCTCTACTTAAGCTCTTTTGTAAATTTGGCTAAGTATGGGAATTTAGTGAAATCTATTTGAGTAGCCAACTTTGCATCCTCATATCTATTATTGTGCTTTATTGCATGGCTTGAGATCTGGTGCATAACAACTTAGGACTATTTTGATCATAACCATATGACAAAATCATCTTGACTCATTCCCACATGGTAATGGTGACATCATCAAACTGATTATTTAGATTTTCTACCACTTAACCAAAATTGTCTAGATGAAAACTATGATCAACTAGATGAAATCCACTCATATACACAAGCACTCAAAGATTATAAAACATATTATAGGACCATTTAAAATGATCAATAAACCATACTCATCCCTAAACATTATTATCCATGTCAACACTGAAGATCAACCAATCATACTTCAAGCATACTAGGACAAATATATTGCACACTTTATCATTGTCACATAGACTATCAAGGCACTTAATCCACTCACCAAGAAACCTCCATGACATCACTAAAGATAATCCAACAAAGATTCCATATGAGTTATTATATGGCATTTTTCAAATGAAGTGTCCATTCCATAAGGTCATCAAGTTTTACTAACCTTATCTACAATTGAAAACTACTTAAGGATTATAAAACCATTTCCAAGATGAGTATGAAGAATGGTACATATAAGTGATACTTTTAAATAATTTAAATATGTTTTATAAAATTCATAATGTCAAATCAATTTTGAGGTTAGTCATAACTTATAGGTTTAATGCTTAGAGAATGAGAAATCAAGCTAAAAGGGGCACTTCTAATCACTTGTATGGTCATATTCAAGAGTAAACATATGAGAAGTAACTCCCCACTCTCCTCTAGCCTTTCTAACATTTAGAGAGTTTTCACAGGTACAAAAATGGAAAGAAATTTAGGTTCTACTTCATCGAGTCCCTTGGTAGCCTTGAAAGGGTCATGTCTAAATGCTTGTTTCATATAGAATATAGAGATATAAATCCTGATATCTTAACTAGGTATGGGGACCCTAATGGGATTGATATTCATGGCATTGGTATTTAGGTTAGGATCTTATTCTTTATGAAAAAATGATAATAAAGTAAAATTCTTGGATAAGGCTCTAAATCCCATCACCTTAATTTATTAGTAGTCTTAGAGATTTTACAAAGGGTCTAAGAGGTATTCTAGTACCATCATATCAACTCATCTAGTGAATGAAAATATAATATATTTCCATGTTTCTTCATGATTATAGATTTATATCATTGGGTGGTAGTTGTCAATGTGACTAGAGAGCATTGTTAGACCCTGTATGGTCTTGAAACATGAACATGCTTCTCACATGCCCTACATAACCCTTATAAGGTTTCAAGAAGATCTCATACATTATAGGCCATGCATAAATTTTGAGGTTTTAATATAGAATGGGTAAGAATCTCTACAATCCATAATTATCATCTATAGTTCTCAAGGTGCTAGGATGAAACTATCACATAGATTCAATTACCACATCATAAGGTACAATTACCTAGTTGTATAACATTGTCCTAGATTATCCAATCATAAGAGAGATTGAGTTTTTAGGGCCTCATAAGAATGATTACACTTTTTGAATGGATATAGAGGTTTGTTATAAGTGGAAGAATATATCCATGGTCACATCAAATCCTTACAAGGAGTAGGCATACTCATTGTTTTATCTCATACCTTTCTCACTCTATTGGTAAGGGTCAGTCTTGAGACCAAGGGATCTGTTTGAACCTAAAACATAAGATAATCATGTCAAAACCCCATGGATGGCATGTTAGAAATCCAAGTTTCACCCTTGAAGGATATTATTCACTTATGCTTCAAACTTGGACTAATATGGGAATGACCTAAAGGCTATGGGATACCTATAGTCAAGGCCAAACCTCTAGCTTACGAGGCTAGATACCCTAATATATCAATTTGAATTATTTTTATAAGATCTATTTCTATTGGGATGAAAAGGTTTAATATTTAAACCTAGAAGGAAAACCTATACTAAGAGTGGTGATTCACCAATGTTTAATTATCCTCTCTTGACTTCTCCTTAAACACACTTATGAATCTAATGAAAGTAAGCAACTAAGCAAACCTATTAATAGAATCCTAGGAATGAATGTTTCATAAAAATATCATTAGGAATTTTGTAACTTGAAGGCCAAGATTATAGGTCTACATAAGACATTACTAGCCCATCAACACTTTAATACCACTACTACCTATCAACACTTCATACAACTTGCATAGAATGATAGTATGATATTAGGTGAAATAAAGGACCTAAAAAATAAGATGAACCTCATAAATTCTAAAAATAAACCATAATAGTACACATTAACACTCATAAAAAATTCTATAATTGGTGTCTCTATTAATTTAAGGTATAAGCTATAATTTTGGTAGAGATATACTAAACCTAGTTGAGGGATGAGAACAAATATCTAAATTCCTTAATATATAGAGTTTTTCATGAAAGATAAAGAATAATATAAGCATAAAAGAGGCCATGAAGAGACCAAGGTTATATTTTAGCAATTACAATACTATCCATTACTCTCCTCATAGATTGCTTGAGTGGATAGGTGTCTTGAATGGGCCATTTGATGTGTTGATGTCTAATTTTAGAAATGTTTAACCTATAGAGAGCACACATATTCCACCTTTAACCAACTCCCTCTCTATCCATCATTTGTGGAGCCATTTTCCTTGAGAATTAAGTGGTTTCCCACACTTGTAGGCTGACCTTGATGAGGAAACTACCCAAAATCTTTAGTATGCTGATCAAAATAGAATTTACTCACATGAAGGGATAATTACATATATATGAAGGTGGTTCATTAATCCCATAATGGCTTCCTACATCCAAAATCACTTTATTTATATTGATTAAGTAGGCCTCATTAGTTGGTCACTCATTCTTATATCCATCCATTGTTTATATTACTAAGATATTTGAACTAGACCTTCAATATATCTTAAGAGGCTTGAATCACTCTTGAGTTAAGCCTTTGTACCAATACATATACCCTTCAAACATATCTCACATTTATATCCATATTAATTACATGAGAAGGTTAATAGAGGTACTTACATACTATTAAGTTAACATTTCAAGCTTTGGAGGGGTGAAATAAGTCTCAAGCTAACACTTCCCTTGATTTATAACTTATGACTAAGTATTATGCCCTATTTCTTACTTAAAATTCTAAAAAATTATAGTTTTATTAGGTGTCCATATGACATATATACAAATAAGTACCGTGGACATGACTTCCTATAAATGGATAACATGATTTAGGTTCTTACTTGTTTGGATGCACTTTTCCTCAAATCTCTCCAGGCATGTTACTATTAGGGTTTTAGGGGGTTTAAGGGTGTCTAGGACTCTTAATGATGATTCATATAGGTTAGAACCTAAAATTATGAATTAATTATATTAAATTCATATTTACAAACCACTTTACCTCTCCTAAAGTGATTAGTCTCTCATGCAAATGATCTATATAGTTATGAGTATGTGAAAATGTCCCTCGAGTGATAAACATGATTTTTCGATATCCTTTGAGTGTCTACAGTCAGAATGATTAACTATAGTAGTTTTCCTATAAATTAAAGTGATAAAATGGCTCCAAAAAAATATGATAACCTCGGGTTTAAATTGCACCCTCAACCTTATTCTACCTTATGCTCGATCTCCTAGTGGCATTGTCTCAATAGAGGTGTTAGACTAACATATTTAATTACATGGTCCCTAAGTCTTAGTTTTATCTTGGGGGATATGAGGAATATTTATACTATTTTCAATATGAATATCATCTTTGAGGCCCCTTAGAGTAATAGTTCTATCTAATTTAAGGCATTTTCCATCTTATGCATGCATATAGTCTTTTATCTCAATACCTAGGTCTATTTTCTTGAATAACTAGTCTTATAGGTCCCTATAGATGACTGTTAAAGGATTATTTGGATATTTTAGGACCCATTATCTCTCCTTAACCTCATGATACATAAAAATACTTTTCATTTTTTAATTCCTAAATTAGCCTTCTTAGTCCTAGTCTATACAACCTGATCCCTACACGTGCCAACCAATAGGCTATTGTGATGATCAAAAGACCTAAGGATACCTCAATTACCACTTCATAACCAAATAATACCAAGGAAAAAATCTTATATCAAGTACCAATTGGGGTTTAGGAAGGGATTATGATGTCCACTATCTCAATGATGGTTCACACAGTATAGATGTCTAAATAAAAACTAATTTCCATGAACTCAGTGAATTTAAACCTCCATATTCCCTCAATATCTTGGGATCCAATGCATAACATGTGTAGAATAGGATTTTTGAAAGATGACTCTTGAGCTTTCTATCAACCAATTCTAGTAATTTAGCTTCGTAGGGATCATTCATAAAATATAACCCCTTAATGTCTTTCATTATTTCATGTATTCTTAGTCCATATGGATACTTTAATTTCCCTAATATCCTTGAGGTTGGGTATTTTTTTGGTGAAGAGTGGGAACATCAAAAAATGCACCTCAAGTTGGTTATAGAGCTTTATGACTCGAGTAGGGTCTTAAGACTAGTTTGACCCTTTTTATTATTTTCCTTCACTTGAATATAATTTTATAGTATTTAAAACATCCCCTATATCTTTCATGGTCATAAAATCTATTAGGAACATTTGATTATGCCTTGGAATGGTAGTAGGGTTTAAGACTAGGATCAAGGTCCACCTCTTTAAATAGTCTTCAAGAGTATTTGACTTTAATTATTAATTTTATTTACCATAGAGAGTATATAAATATTTCCAATATCATATTTTACTTATTTAACAACCCCTTGTGATGTTTTTTCCACTTGTGGGCTCTCAAACCATCAAGTCACCCACCTAGTCTCAAAATTGAATGTCAATAGATTAGACTAGGTATGAGACAAAATAGTGGTTATATACACTAACTTACTAACCTATAGGATATAATGGGAATATTAATACACTAATATTTACCATATTTACCAAATATTAAATCTTGGTCACACATATAGAGGCTTTAAACAACTTTTTCATGACTAGTTGTAGGTCTGCCTACAAGTCTGGGTGCTTTATACTGTGAGGGATTATGAGTAAGACTTGTACCTTTATATTACAATTATTATATAATTATAATGTTTATTATTTTAATTAATGTTATTTGAAACCTTATTTATCATCTCACACCATCCTTCCCTATGCATACCTTCTTCTCCTTAGACTAGGTTTTATGCCTATTTAAGCATGTGTAACCCTCAAGTATTTGTTTACTATATTTTTCCTTTGCTAGGGTGGATATCATGTTTTATACCCATCCATATTTTTAATCTTACCCCTTTATTCATATATATTATCTCTTACCCTAGGTAATATTTATATCTCAATACACACCAATAGTGTTTTTAGCACTCACTTGCATACATTGTCGATTTATATCAGTATGTGAAATAGGCTTATATAGGAAGAGAATGTCTTTCATCTATTTGAAACCTTTGTGAAATTTTAAAATTATCATTAAATACCCTAAGTTTTATATTCTCTTGATCATATCACATCTTATACTCAAGGTTGGTTCATATGTAGTGATCTTGAAGGCTTTTACACAGTAGGCTCAAATGATTTATTGTAGGTAGTTACTTATTTTATCAATATGGTATATGGCCATATGGGTCCATTTATTCTTGACCTTATGGTTTTTTAATAATATCCAAGGGGTATATATGCCTTATTATCATTATTTACACTTATAAATAGGGGGTATGGTTTATGGGGAATGATAGCGGGGTAGTATGGGATTTGAACATGGGGTGCAGGGTCTTAACTTATAGTGCATTGGCAGTGGAGGAATTAATGAAATGATATATATTATACCATAACATGGAATTAAGTATATGTACATACCTAAGATGGACCATAATGACCTTGGAGACCTTGATACATATACCTACCAAAACATAACACTTTTGAGGCTATAGAAAGGCATACATGATCAGAAAATAGAACCTATCAATCTCTAAAGAACCTTAATATTTGATAGGAAAACTTAACTTAAAATAAAGGAAATGTGAAGATTATTTAAGGTATAATAGTGGTTTCAAGTTTTTTTGGGCTATCATGGAGGTTGTTAACCTACATAAAAGGACTTGATGATGACTTAGCATGATTACAATACTCCACTTCATGCTCATACTATGTTTGAGAGATTTGAGGACACTATTTTATAGTACACCATATTATTACATAATAAACCTTAGATATGTATGCATTATTGTCTTTAAAGACACTATGAGAGAGTAGGAGATCCATATGAATGTCAACCTAAATCAAAATACATAGGCAACCTTGAAAACATCCTATTGATCCTTCAACAGTGTTAGCTCCTTGGTGAATGCAATAAATACTCCACTTTACCATTCAAATCTACTTTTAGACTAGATGTTTTGTTAGTTTAGATGTTTTTCAGCTGTATAGGATCACACATGTGGACCAAATGATGAGGAAGTAATGTAAATTCCATTTAAGACCTAAAGAATTAAGAATAACCATTAGATTAATCAAACAGACTAGAAACTCAACAAAACCATTCTACTCCTTTTTATTTATATATATGTGAATGATGAATAAACCCCTTAAGTTCTTAATGAATTTTCATAGAGATGATGGAACCAATATTTAAACCAATACCCATGAATGAAAGGTGACCAAGTTTACTTTCTCTAGCCAAGAGATTGGATCTTCTTTATCTCTCCTTCATATGGTTTGATCACAAACCTAAAGTGTTATCCAAGCCTACCAATGATCTCAATGGGAAATTAGATCAGTTTCGAGCTCCTCAAGCACTAAAGTAATCTGATTTCTTCCACACATGACATTATTGACTTCCTTCTATAGATCTCAAACTCAACCTGAGTCAGTCTATACTATATGGATCTATACCATTTAGGAAACTCCTAAAAACTATAATTTCCCTATATTATCTCATTTTTTAGACCATGATCCATCATTATTAGGAAGGATGAGGGAAAATAGGATTCAGGTGATGCATTAAAGCCCATGGTACAAATTGGAGAAGATAAAAGGGCATATTTTGGCATGTGTGGAGCCCATTAGTGGTATTTAAGCACTAAACATTATGGGAATGGGGATTAATAGTGAATTAATTCTTTATTTATGGCCTAATAGAGTCCATTAAATTCCTTTAAGGTGTGGATGGTGGTTTAGTGATCCATCACGGTCAAATGGGGTCTCATTATGGTCAAAATTCTCACTTTTAGAGCACACACATGACCTTAAGTATGAATTAAAAATTTAATATCATATCAACACATATGAAGAGACTTTATAACCTATTAAATACTTAAAATTTCACAAATTCACTTTTATAATATTATCCAAATCTTGAAAATGAACCATACCTCACATGATTTGAGTACATCATAGGTGTTCATGATGACTCATCAACTATATTATCAACTCACCTCCACCATGGCATATTTGAATGTTGAGGCCTCCTCAAGGTTGAGTAAGGATCTTCACACATGTATAAACATTATAAAATCACTTAACACAAGTTGACACATGAGATGGGGTAAAATCATCAAGTATCTCACAACATGATAAGACAATGAACCTATAACACATGGAAAGACAATTAATGACTTTTTTTGAATTGCCTTATTTTTAGTAAGATGTATGAAAACCATGAGATATAATAGTTTATTGAGGTTATAAGGCTTTAGGTTGACCCATTTCTAGGCTTGAGACTAGAAATTGCTCAACATGGCCCCTTTCTAGGTGAATTTGATATAGGAGATTTAACTTACAATAGCTTTAATGTAAATAAATATTGCACCCTAGATATGATTTTAAAATCCTAATCTATATTTACTGAAACATAAAATTACCTCTAGGCTTTTGGGTTGCCTATAATAAAGGTAAAACTCTAGGTTTAGGGGATAGCTCCCTACATGTCTCTTTATTTGCTTATCACCTACACTACTTGCTTGATTGGATGAAAAGGGATAGAATTAACATGAAAATTAAACAACTATAATGAGTTTATACACCATAATTATCTCTGCTAGACTACCATACACTTTCACTATGAAAAATGACTCACAACACTAGTTTCAACATCCTAGATTGCTCTAACATTAGTATTTCAAACATTAAGGTGATATGCATTATACTACTCAAAGTGAGTGAATATGAGGTCAGATTATAGAAACTAATTCTACTATTTTATGCTTCTATATATGAAAATAAACTTGGTTACATTTTATGTATCTTGTTAGAGTGGGAACTACTTGCATCAAACATGGAAGATTAAAGAGAAGGCAAATATAACTACTTATCACTAGACACTTCACTTTGCACAACTTCACACACTTAGACAATAAGTTTGTGAAATAAAAACTAGATTTAAAATATTTAATTTAAATGAAAATATAGTACTCAAACTAGAAATGATTCACCATACTAGGTGTGGATTCTTTTATAAAATCCAAAATGGCTTGCATTTATACAACATATCAGAGAATAAAGAAGAAAGTAAGTGGAAAGGTCAAAAATAAAAGTGTCAAACCAAGAGAATTATTTTGAGTGTAGGATAAATGAGTGGAGAATATACCATGAAGGTATTCTTAGACAAGTGTTCATATGAAGCATAAAAAACTCCTCAAACTAGAGTAGAGACCTCAAATATCCCTCTTTAAAATGTGTTTATGATTTATCATCTCCTAACTACTTGACACTGAATTAAGAAGAATTGAAACATATGAAATATATTAAAGAGGTTAGGAACAAGATTTTATAGTCATTAGATGTCTCCCTAGCTTATAGCCTTCCTTGTTACACTTGTATTCATTGTTTGTAGTTACTTACTAGCTTTCTTTGCTTCACTCTTGACATTTGTCATCAAAATGACTTGAAGTTTATTAAAAAATACATGGAATACATGTTATGAAACCTATATAATACCTATTTTCCTTCCACTACATTATGGAAACCTTTAAAATATCCCAATTTAAACCTCTCATCTTCTCACTAGGTAGTCACTTATCATTTTCACTATCTATGCAAGACTACCTATAGTGAACTATGTATCAGAGGTATTTTCATGCCTATGGTGAAAAATTAATATGGAGAGTTATAATAATTCTCTACATACCCCCCAATTATTATCATTCCTTAGTTCCATTGTGTATCTTTAGAATAAGTTAAAACTTGCAATAAACCCTAAAATAGGCTTGTTCGTATAAGTGATAATATAGAACAAATAAGTGTCATGGATCCTGAGAAATTATTCCACAAGTCTAAAAAAATTTCAAGGCAAAAATACACATATTTAATGCATTTCCTTGTATATTTTATCCATTGGGTCAAAACTAGGGTTTTAGGAAGGTTTTAGAAGGTATTACTTCTTAGGGATGATTCATAAAAATTAGACATCCAACCTCAAAAAAATTGCACAAATCTTAATTTCATGACCCTCATAAACTACCCATAGATATTTAAGTCACCATGTAATTATTCATCACATATATGAGTGTTTCAGAATGGTCTCTTGAGCTTTAGAATGCATTCTAGGTATCCCTAAGATGGTTTTAGGTCTAAAATGACCCCTCTATGTAGTTCCTCTATAGACCAATAGTAGTGATCAAGATTATACCTCCCCTAAAAGGCTCTCAATTAGATTAGAGGGTTAAAATGGTCTTATAAGTGAAATTGATCCTTATTAGGGCTGAGACCTAGTTCTAAGCCTAATAGGCTTGACTATGTCTGATTGCCCATGATAACCCATGAGTGGTCTCTAGTGACTTTGAGTGGTTATAAAACTTTTTATAACTTTAGTAAAACTCCTCACACTTTTATACCATGCCTATTGTTCCCCCTTTCACCTTATCACCATTTACCCACTATGTTTATAGTCTTGACTATTTATGAGTGCCTTTGTCTGAGACAAAATAGAGGGAATTTATATTATTTGATTAGTCTAACTAAGGTTATGGATGTATTTAATAGGTATTGGATGTTATTAATATAAATTTCCATATCTAGATCACTCCTCTAGATATCTCAATACTCTAAAGCCTAAAATTGGCTTCTCAATCCCATTGACTGCCTACTAGGTTTAGAACCTCAAGTTGGGTGTGGAGCTAAAAGATTTCATCTTCTTTAACTTATTACTCAAATATTAATATGAGGATCATAACACCACCATAATGTTGGTATCACTCATATTCATCCATTCCTATACCTATGTATGTTAACCAATACCTTTCATTAACACAAGCTAACTTATGATTGTGTTAGACTATAGGTACCCTACTAAGGAATATAAAAGATTCGTATAGGTACTCAATAATACTTTAGTACTATATTAACTCTCCCCTTGGATGTATCCTAAAGTCATTATTTCCATGTACAGCTTAGATGAACACCTAGACCTACATACCATGCTCTATCCTTCTTGTCTCTAACCATCAACACTTTGTGGGTCTACAATCATACCATACATCTTGTTTAGGGGTATATGAGACACGTAGGTGGTTATATACATGAATTTGCTTCCATATTTGTTTATATTATAGTCATTAGAGATCATCTCATGTTTGATTGAACTCATTATCATGCCTATAGACCATAGTCTCACTCACCACTATAGATCACTACAAGTTTGATTGATTTTAGTTATTTCAACAAAGTGTTTACTAAGTTTTTAAGGTTAGAACTTATATAAGTTAGAAAAAATTGAAACATCAGTCTTTATTGGTCAATAAACCACCTTCTCATGTAAAATCATTGTTTCTAGGCCTGTGATATAAGATGTAAACCATTAGGCATGTCTAGAACTCAAGACACTTCACCATGGGAAGATTAAGTATATGAGAAAAACTTGGTTCAGAAAAGTTAAGGTAAGTTATCCAAATTACAAATTTTCAAAATATGGACATGGTTCTAAGCCTGACTTTGTATAAAATGGTCTCACCATTGTCACCTTGATGATTTATACATTTTTAAACCTCATTAAAGGTTTCTATTGAGTTCAAACCTCTACCTTTTAGCCTCACTAAGACCTCTATGGGATTGAAGTCAAACCATTGTTGGATACTACCTATAGGTCAATATGATATATGACTGTGTGTGTTAAATTGGTTCTCACACCCAATTTTTAATCATTTTTAAAGGCTTGGTCTTATTTTTTTCACCTTATAAAACTCTCATATCTTTTAAACCTCCTTTCTTCTTCAACATACCTGATTAGGGGTTAATCTCACTTTACTATAGGTGATAGTCACAAGGAAATCTGACTATGCTTTTATGTTAGGATTTTCATTCCATCAACCATGGCTACTTAAGAAAAATATTTGAAATGAGAAATGATAAAAATTACATTGTATATTGTAAATAATATACCATCTTTCATTACCCTTATTTTCAAGACCAAAATAGGGAGATAAGCCTCTGTAATTGATGGAACATTGTCTATAGATTGAGTGGAGTCTTCTACTAGCCAGAGAAGAATTTTTTACCAAATTTTTCACCTTAAAATGTAAAAACAAGACTAAAACCTTGTGATAAGGATGATAATACTTCTCAAAATCATGTACACCATTTAATTTACATAGAAAAATCCAAAAAGAGAAGAAAACTAAAGGCCATGGGGATGTGCAAGTAGTTTTGTGAAGCCAAACTTCTTAGCAATGGTTCATGAATCAAAAAAATCCAAACTTATGACTATTTATATGAATTGGAAGTAAAAATGGATTAATACCACCCACCAAGTATACTTGATTTGACTCACATCCTCCTGTTTGTACCAAGCTAAAACTAGTTGACCATTTGATCTTGTCCAAGAGAGTGATAGGAGAGAAAGGTCAAATTTTCTCATTATCAAGTCTGTCAAAGATAATTGAGCATGGAAACAAACTATGGGGACATTAAGAGAAACTTTTGGAGTAGTAACACAGGCCAAAACTAATGTATGGGCCATACAACTACCTAATACCACATGAAACTACTTGATCTTCTTGAAAAGATGTTTCACCTATATTTTTTTAGTTTCAAAATAGTTTCCCCAACATATTATAACATGTAGGACATTATAGTACACTTTTATTCACTTTTCTTCCTAGGGAATCCATACCACTTCATTAAATGACCCCAAAAGTGGCTTAGAATGACATAAGACTAACTTAGACAAAGATGGCAAAGCTAAAGCATAATGTTTGACTTTATTAAAGACCATGGGACATATTTTATACCCCAGGGGACCCTATGACAATTTTAAACTACATAATGATTTGAACTAATTTTACTTATGGTTAAATTACTCATCATTTTGGCAATTTCCTAGGGATGGCAAGCTAGCTATGCCAAAGACTAGTAGCCTTATCCTATCTATTAGGCTATGGAGTAACATATGTAATATACTAGACACTTATTTTCCTCTAAAATAACACTAAAAAACACCACATAATATGAAATATACACACATAACATAAGTAAAACATAATGTTATCCTAGTAAGTTAAAAAACTCAAACACTTGAGGTACATAAAAATTCACCATTTATTTAACCATGGTCAAATTTAGTGCCTCTTTCATCATATTCTCTTATTAATTAATCCATCATGTGAAACATACTTATCAATAAATTCTTGATTGTGTAGATAGTCAAATGGCTTATCGTAATTAGATATTCTTTTGTCTCCAACTATACCACTTGAAGCTCTCATGAATGCTTCACCAAGATATCCACGAACCTTGTTTGAAATTTCATCTTTCTTGAATTATTTCATGTCTAATTCTAAGTTCCCAAATTGCAAATTAGGAGCAACCAAAGTTGTCTAAACTTCTTCTTCTAGGACATAATGCATTTGATGTTTAGAAACATCAAGCTTGTTCTCTTTCTAATCCAACACATCTAAAAGTGATCAAAACTTAGGTTGAGGTTTGGAATACTCCTTAAACACACACATTTTTATCTTGTGTTTATTATAATCCTCCATGACTGTAACTTCTTTAACAATAGTTTGACATATATTTTCATGTTTAACAAGACACTCTCCTTCATGCTTGATAAGACACTCTCCTTTATGATTATTAAGACAATATCCTTCATGATTAATTGGTTTATAAACCATATTAATATTAGGTTCACACTTATTAGGAAGGGATGTTAACTTTCTCAACTATTCAAACTCTTAAACTATGGCATAAAATTGCTGCCATAGGTCATCTTCCTCTTCATGGTTGTCACCTTCAAGGACTCTTCCATCTTGTGCAAGTAGAATTAAATTGAATTCATCCTTATTATAATCCACCATAATTTAAAGGAAATAATCATCATGCAAAGGAATAAAATAATTACCCTTAGTATCTTGTGGAAAATTATTGTCAATGCTTACTTTAGAATGTCCTTCCTCATAGATGATGTATGTGCCAAGATTAGTCTACTCAAATAAAGTGTATGGATAATATCCATAAGTGTTAGCACCATAATAATCTAGGAAAATGTTATATATACCTTTGATCATAAAGTATGATCCATCATCCATAACATAATCCTCTTGATCATTAATTATGCAATTAAGATTAGAGTTTGCTTCCACATAAGGATCAATATGAAACTTAGCCAATGGTTGAGTTATAATAGTTAACTTTGATCCACACCTTGTATTTAAGTATAAAAATCACCAATTATATAATAGGTATCCTCCTATCTTGTCTATTAAATCCCTTGAGAGACAGATAGCAAAGTGAGTAGGCAAATCAACCACTACTATATCTTGAAGGATTGGCAAGTTTGGACAATCATGAAGGAAAACTCTCAAATATTTTACAAGTCCCACTAATTATATATTGTCCAATAAATTTTTATCACTCCCTTAATATATGGCTCATGTTTCAAACCCAATTTACCTTCCACAAGCTTGTTAATCACTAAGGTATTAACCCCACTATCTACAATACAATTGTGAATAAGCTTGTCTTCCATAATGAAAGTGAGATAAAAGGGTGGGGGATTTTAATATTTTTAAGAGGGTTAGAAAATGTGAGTGGGAGGATTATTAAGTGAAACATTACCATTTATTAATGGCTAATGATTGATGTGAATTTTGGAAAACTATTCTTTAAGAAACTCCTTTTGACCAGGCATGTGAAGCACTTCCCAAAGAGAGATAGATGTCTTAGCATTATTCAAAGAATAAACAATGTTCAAACAAGGAACATTTACCTTTTATTTTTTCCTTCAAGAAAAATAAGTTCATTGACCCTAAGGAATTGGATCTATTTGAGTAACCTTTCCAAAATTCTAATTTAAAATATGTGTAGAAGTTGTAGTTACTATCACACTTGTAGTCACACCTTGTTGCCTTGTAGGAGGATTACCTAGACTTGTATAAAAACCATGGAAATATCCCAAATCCTTCCTTTTTGATCTATTATTAGTTAAAACTAAATTATTCTAATTGAGGATGTATGCGTCTTCCACTAGAAATTTTTTGATTTTCACTTTTTGGGGATACCATCCTTCATTTGTGTGCATGTAATTCTCATCTTCTACTGGCATATGAGGAGTAACTCCTCCTTGAGAAACCAAGGCTTATCTTCCATATTCATTGGAATCCATGAATTTTCCTTGCTACCATTCCTCTGCTTGGACTAGATTACTATGAATCAGGACCATGGCTCTTATGTTTGAGGTAGAAGTTGGGTTATATGCATTATGTGGCCTATTAAAGTTAGATTATCCTTGAGCTCTCCCTTTACCATATTACTAAGGTGGGAGACTTTTTTAATATAGAGTATAGGGGTAGGGATTTTGATTAACTCCATATTATAAACTTATTTTATTAACTTGAGCTTATAAGGTTTTAGACCTTGACTCCTAATTGATAGTATCTTTTACCTTCTTATGGGCAGCTCTAGACATGGTATTTACATTTGGGACTTGAGAAACTCTTGGAGTGGTAGAAGACATGTTTGGAAGAATGGGCATAGATAATTTTGGACATAGTTTTCTATCTTGTATTAGGCCATTTTCATCTCTAATATCTCTATCATAAGCTTTAGGTAAGGTGTAACCACCCATGAACTACAACATGATGGTTATGGCTAGGGAAAACAAAGCTTGTAGGTGGCCTCATGGGAGGAGGCATCCTCTACCAAGTTCTTTGGAATATCTCAATAAAGTCATGAATAGTCTCCTTAGGACCAATTTGAATCACATTAAGCTGATGAATTAGTGATGTGTGATCACTTTTATCTTTAAACCTTAATTTCAACAATTTTCCAAAATCATCCCAAGTGGTGATACATCCTCCTGGCAATATCATATACTAGTCAAGGTCCTTCCTTATAAGATACATGGCAAGTAACCTAATTTAAATATTAACTTAAATGATAATATGAAATATAAATAAGTTATATATTTCCCTAATACAATTTAATACACTTCATGTGACCTGTTAGAGTGGGAACTACTTGCATCAAACATGGAAGAGTAAAGAGAAGGCAAGGATAACTACTTATCACTAGACACTTCACTATGAGCCACTTCACACACTTCGAAAAGAATTTTGTGAAATAAAATCCATATTAAAAATATTTATTTAAAATTAAAATATAGTATTCAAATTAGTATGTAATTTCCACACCAGGTATGGATTCTTCTACAAAAGCCCAAATGACTTACATTTATAGAGCATGTGAGAGGATAAAGAAGAAAGGAAGTGGAAAGGTCACAAAGAAAATTTTCAAATTGAGAGATTTAGTTTCATTATAATATAAGTGAGTAGATAATATACCATTAATATCTTCTTATAATAGTGTCCATCTGAAGCATAAAAAACTCCTCAAACTGGTGTATAGACCTCAAATAGCCCTCTTGAAACTACCGTCATGATGGAGCATATCTTGACCACTTAAAACTAAAATAGTAAGAATTCAAACATATGAAATATATTATGTAGGTTTGAAACAATATTTTATAGTCATTGTATGCCTCCATAATGTATAGCCTTCTTCTTGACACTTGTATTCACTATCTGTAGTCACTTACCAACTCTCTTAGCTTTGCTCTTCACATTTATCATCAAAGTGACTTTAATTTACTCAAAAAAATACATTTAAGAGGTGTTATGACACCTATTTAAGACATATTTAGCTTCCACTCCATCAAGAAGACCTTTAAAATATCCTAAGTTAGACCTCTCATCTTCTCACTAAGAAGTCACTTGTCATTTTCACTATATGTCCAAGAATCCTTGTAGTGAATTATGAGTATAGGTATCTACATTCATATATATGGTGATAAATAAATATGGATAGTGGTAATAAATATATAATAACCCTCTAGTTATTATCATTCCTTAGTTCCCTTCTATACCTGTAGAACAAGTCAAAACCTAAAAGAAACCCTGAAATAGGCTTGACTATACAAGTGATAGTATAGACCAAATGAGTGTCATGGATAATAAAGGAGTATTAAACAATTAAAAAAAAATCAAGGCCAAATTAACCATCATTAATATATATCCTTTCATATTTTCTCCATTCGGTCAAAATGAGGGTTTTAGAAGGATTATAAAAGGTTTTGATTTGTAGAAATGATTCATAAAAACTAAACATCCAACCCCTAAACAAAATACACAAATCTTAAGTTAATGACACTTATCAACTACCAATATATTATTTAGGCACCATGAATCATTATATATAGATATGAGTTTTTTAAAATGGCCTCTCAATCTTTAGAATGCATTCTGAGTACCCTTAAAATGGTTTTAGGTCAAAAATGACCACTCTATGTAGTTCCTCTATAGACCAATAGTATAGGTCAACATTATACCTCACATATAAGGATATAAATTTTATTTTATGGTTAAAATTTTATTATAATTTAATTTGATACTTATTAGAGCTTAGACCTAGTTATAGGCCTAATAGGCATGACTGTGTTTGATTTCCTAATGACCTCATTTGAGTGGTTTCCAATGATTGTGAGTGTTTATAAACCTTTTTATACCTTCATTAAAATATTTCATACTTTTATACCATGTATCTTATTACCCATTTCACCTTATCACCATTTACATGCTATTCTTGCAATCTTGACGATCTAGGAGTGCCCTCTATCTGAGATAAAACAGAGGGAATCTCCATTATTTGATTGGTCTAACTAAGGTTATAGATTTATTGAAAAGTTTTTGTATGTTATTTATGTAAATTTTCATATATGGATCACTCTTCTATATCTCTCAACACTTTAATACCTCAAACTGGCTTCTTAATCTTAGTGACTATATGCAGGGTCTAAAACCTCCTGTTGGGTATGGAGTTAGAAGCTTACCTCTACTCTAAATTATTACGTGAAGAGTCATATTAGGTTGATGTCACAAATTTTATAGTGTTATAACTCATATTCATACATTATTATACATTTTCATAGTATCCAAGACTTTTCATTAGCACAATCTAACTTACGACTATGTTAGACTATAGGTGTCTTACTAAGGAATATAGAGGATTCATGTAGGTAATCAATAGAACTTTAGTACTATGTTTAAATCTCACTTTCTACCTATAATAAATTAATTATGAACATTTATAACTTGGATTAATAAATATACATATAGACCATGCTCTCAACTTCTTGTCTCTAACCATCAACACTTTGTGGGTTTGCAGTCACACTATAGATCTTGTTTGGGGGTATATGAGACTTATAGGTGGTCATATACATGAATATACTTAAATATTTATTTATATTATATTAATTTTAGATAATTTCACACTTTATTGAGCTCAGATAATTTCACACTTTATTGAGCTCATTATCATGCTTAGATACCATAGTCTTACTCACCACTATAGGTCACTACAAGTTTGATTCGTTTTGGTTATTTTAACATAGTATTTACTAAGTTTTTTAGGTTATAACTTGTCTAAGTTATATACCATTAAACATCAGTACTTTTTGGTCAACCAACCATATTCTCATGTTAAATAATTATTTATAGGCCTAGGTTACAATATTAAAACCATTAGGCCTATCCATACTTTAAGACACTTCACCATGGGAAGACCAATTATATGAGCAAAACTTGGTTCAGATAAGTTAAGGTATGTTGTCCCAATTGCAACTTTTCAAACTATGGACATGGTTTTAAAGATAAATTTGTTTAAAATGGTGTCACCATTATCAAATTGATGATTTTTACGTTCTTAGACCTCATTTAAGGTTTCCATTGAGTTTAAACCTCTACATTCAACCTCACTAAGACCTCTATGGGATTGAATTTAGAACATTGATGGATATTGCTTGTAGGTCAATATGATATATGATTGTGTGTGTTAAATTGGTTCTCACACCTAATTTTTAGACATTTAAATGGATTGGTATTAATTTTTTCACATTGAAAACCTCTCATAACTTTGAAAACTCATTTTTTCTTCAACATTCTTGATTATGGCTTAACCTCACTTGGTTGTATGTGATAGTCAGAAGGAAATCTAAATGTGCTTTTATGTTAGGATTTTCACTCCAAAAATAATGGATAATTGAGAATTATATTTTAAAGGATAACTAATTAAAATTAAATGGGATATTGTAAAAAACATATCACCTTGCATTACCCTTATTCTAAATACCAAAATAAGGAGATAAGCCTCTGCAATTGATGGAACATTATCTACATACTAAGTGGAGTCTTCTACTAGAAAAAAAGATGTTTTTACCAAATTATTCACCTTAACATGTGAAAAAAATATTTAAACCATTGGATAAGGATTATAATATTCCTAAATATCATGTACACCACTTTATTTACACAAAATAATCCAAACAGAGAAAAAAATTGAAGGCCATGGGGATGTGTAAGTAGTTTTAAGAAGCCAAAATTATTAGAAAAGGTTCATGAAGCACCAAAATACAACCCTATGTATTTATATGAATTTAAATTACATAATTAAAACTACCACCCACCAAGTTCACTTGCTCTAACTCACATCCTCTTGCTTATACCAAGCTAAAAGTAGTTGACCATTTGACCCTGTCTAGGAGAGTCATAGGAAAGAAAGGTTAGTTTTTAATCATTTTTAGGCTATCAAAGATACCTAATCATGGAAATGAACTTAGGGGACATAAAAATACAATTTTAGAGTATCCACACATTCCGAAACTACTAAATAGGTTTTATAACTACCTAAAACCACATGAAATTATGTCATCTTCTTAAAAAGACAATACACCTATAGTTTGTCAATCTCAAAATGGTTTCCATAACATATTATGACATGTAGGATGTTATAGTGAAATTGGACACACTTTTATTCCTAAAAAAAAGATAACACTTCATGAAATTTACCCAAAAGTGTCTTAAAATGACATAAAACTAACTTAGACAAAGATGACAAAGCTAAAGCATAATGTTTGACTTTATTAAAGACCATGGGACACATTTTATACCCTAGGGGACCCTATGACAATTTTAAAATACATAAGGAGTTAATATAATTTGAATTTTGGTAAAAAATTTCAACAAGCTCCAAATGCATTGTTTTGGTTCTAAAAACACTTGAATCTTGTCAACAGTTCTATGATGCTCCTCACCATGAAATTGGATGCTAATGTCACCTATACATACACACAAAATGCTATCCCTTTTATTGGTTTTTATGATATTTATGGGTATATACATGGATAAATTCTTGAATATAATTTTAGGAGATACCATGGGATGTCATAAAATCCTTTCATTTTCTCATGTAACTATTCCTACAGCTCTACACAAAAAAGATAGTTTGAGGTCTACCAAGAATGAATGACTTAGCTATCTAAATTGGTAAGAAAAACAATTTTATGGTGCCTTGAAATAATTTTTCATATAATTAAGTATTATTTTGTTATGATATCATGCTCTTTGGCCTTTTTCCATGTATCTATTTAGTTTTCATGGTCATTCAAACAAACTAACATGTGCAACTAGGCCTAGCTGCCAACTAATACTAGGCAACCAACATTTAAATGACTCCTTGAGAAGTATGGAAAGTGTCTTAAGGTGTATATTATATCCTTAATATCCCTAAATATGTGTTAATATAATACTTCATGCTTAGAGTGTTCATTTACAATCTCCATATCAAGATTTAGATGATATCTCTGCTACCTAAGAAGACAGACTACACCTCATGAGCTAAGTTAACTCCCTCTTCCAATAAAGACTATTTCAAGGGTAGATAGTGATCCATAAACCTTGTTGAGGTTAAATTTTATCATTTTACATTGTTATTAATTAAATTTAAAGGTAGATAAATAATTTTTTTTATAAAAGATCGTATCAATTTTTAAGAAGTCTTATGAACTCCTCAAGGACTGACTCTTTCTAATTTTAAGGTATTTTATAAAAGACTTGGAGATCAACTAACACCTATTAAATACTTTAGATGATTCTTATTAAATATTATTAATACAATAAAGTTTTTCTCTATTCTTGTAATCCCCCAATATTTTATTATTGGTGTGGGATTTCTCTCTCTCCCTCGTTGGTATTATAAGTATGCCTAATTTTATAATTGTAAGGGATCCACAAGATAGTTAGTTTTGAATCTTGATATTTTTGTCACTCATATTTTTTCATAAGAAATAAATTAAAATTATTTAAATATTTCTAATTTCATATTTTAGTGTGTTTAATGATTAATTTATAGATACTAGTGATAAAAATTGCTTGTCCTTACATCTTATCCTACTTGTGTACACCTAAGTATGGATACATTGTCTTCTTGTACGTCACTTGGATTACATTGAAGTGTGGTATTTTAAATATGTGTTTTAGAGTTTCATTAGTGTCTTATAATTCCATTTAATCTATCATCATATCTTTTATACTTACCATAGTCTCTACATTGAAATACTTATCTTAGAAGCTTTCTCTTGAAGCATAGACCAGATTATAGTTTTATTTATTTTAAGTGAAAGTATTAGATAGTATTAGATCAAATATTATAGTGTATCACCCATTAATTTTAGTTTTATTGCAATTATATCTTTTCTTATCTATTTTCATACACCAACTAGTTACTAAAGGAAAATCAAGACAAATTTAGGGAGCTTACCCTATCAACTAGAGGTTTAACCTCACCATAGATAACCTATAGGTCTAGGGGTAACCTCATTATTTAACTCAATTATAGTAGGATTGAACTACCTCTCCAAGGGTGAAAACGTGAGTGACAAAATTAACCAATTTATATTATATTATTGGCTAGGACCATCTCATTGGTATATTCTCCACAAATTTGAAATGCACCTCCTTGATCGTTAAGTTGACCTCATCAAAGTTTAGACACTTTGAAATTATTATATCATGTCTTGATTGATAAATTTTGATTCCACTATGGGTGAAATAGGATTACTTTTGAATTAAGGATCTATGATAGTGTTGGACAAAGTTGGGTACAAGGGTATTATCATGAAGGTAGTTATAAATATATTTAAATCAGGGAATAAAAAGACCAATAATTTCATAGATGTTTTCTAATGAAATAATTTGATCAGTTAGGCTTATAATTTATTCCACCAATAAATAATTTTGTTTTTAATTTGGATACATTTAAAGTATGGAACCAATTTTAGCCATTGCATCTATATATTTATTCTTTGCTCATGGGACATGTTCAAATGTAATATGTCAAAATTACTTCTTAAGACTATCAACCATATGTTTCTATGGAAGTAAATTATCATAATTTGTTTAAAATTCATCATTTACCTACATGATTATAAGTTTTGAGTCATCATAGAGTTATAAATGTTGTATGTCCCATTGATAATCAAGTTGAAGCCCTACAATCAACATCGCATATTTTATAATGTTGTTGGTATAAGGGAAGGCGATCCTAAAATATTTTGGAATGAGATATCCTTTATTAATGATTATAAGTATGAATTATTTTGACCCATTAGTATTAAAGGATCCATCCAAGTATAAATTCCATATTAATGATGTAGCAGTACAAAGATAGATTCATTAAAGAAACATGTGCCAATGGTTGAGTATTAAACATTAGATCTTACATCAACTTATCTATTAGGAATTGTATTTTAATTACCTTTAGAATTATGTACTCAATGTTGAATTAAATTTAAAGCATGATAAATTTGGACATTATTAGTATTAAGTATTATTTGGATATTAAATATTTCAATGGATCAATATTATAGATGAGCTTAATATTATTGTTTAGCATGTATTGATGAATCATTTGAGATGTAAATATGACTATTAAAAATGTATTTTCAATTGGAAAGGAATTAATTTCATACGATACTAATTTTATATTGAGATATTATATGTCCATTTATTTTCTTTGTTTATCATTCTAAGCTAGGAGGGTGCCCAATGAATATTGAGCTCCATAAATATAAAGGATCAAGGGTTCTGCTAGTGTTAGTGGTGTTAGGACTATTAAATTTACCTATTATCATTATAAATAGTCAAAATATCTCTAAATATTTTTAGTCCAATGATATTTAACCCCCTTTTTTAAGATATAAGTAAATGGTTCACATTTCTCAATTAGTCGAGATATAAAATGGCAGATGGCTTGGAGATTTCATTATAAACTTTTGAACTACTTAATATTTTGAGATAGAGGCATTTATGTGATGGCTTTGAATTATGTAGGGTCAAATTTTATTCCTCGCCTACATAAAATTAATCCCAAGGGTTTTCCTAATATGATGTTAAAGGCACACTTCTTGGGTTTTATTTAGACTTTATACTCTCTTAGCATTTCAAATATCCTCTTATGGAATTTAGGATTCTTGGCCCATATTATGGATTTGCCTAAAATTTCATCAATATAATTTTAAATAATTTCATGTAATATTACTATCATATCTCACTGATAACTTACACAAACATTATTTAATTTGGACGGCATGACTTGGTAGTAGAAGGTTCCCCACAGAGTAGTGAAGGTTATTTTATGTTGATATTCTAGTGTGATTCAAATATGATTATATCATTTGAATCCATCCATGAGGGACATCATTTCATAACAATCAGTTCAATCAATGATCATGTCTATATTTGGAAGAAGGAAGTCATCTTTTAGGTAGACCTTATTGATGTATCTAAAATTAGTATAGATGTGAATTCCACTCTATAGCTTATTGATGGACATAATATTTGAGATCCTATCTAAATAGTCAATATGATGGATTAATCCATCATCCATTAATTTTTATAACTCTTCCTTTACTAAAAGTGAAACCTTGGGATGTATCTTGAATTTTTTTCTTCATAATTCTTACATCTAGATGGAAAAAAATATGATGGGCCACCAAAGAAGGATCTAATTATGGCATATGCATATAATACCAAGTGAAGATATCAATTAATTATTTGAGTAATGATATGATGATATATGGTTATTTAAGAGTGAGGGTGGCACCAATTTACTTATCCTCTGGTCATTTTCCATTCTAATATTAACATTAATGGTTTGTTCCACTAATGATGGATATTGATATTGCATATATGTTAAAATAGGAAGAAGCTAATATTCTTATATTTTATGCATAATGTTCATAAATTGTGTTTATAGATCATCATAACCTTGTCATTATTAATGGATAAGAGAGTCATGTATTTGTATGATCTATGAGTTGTTATATGTTTTAATTTCATGCATAAGGGACAAGTATAATTCCCCATCCATTGGCACATTAGAGAAGTTTTCACCAGCAAAAACATCTTTATTTTCATTTTCCACTAGCGGCTTGGAGAGGCTTTCACTATATGACTCTACTTTTTTATTATTTTTCATCTTTTTACTATGAAATTCTACATATTCCCAAAAGTAAGCACATGAATGTAGATTGACTTAAAACCCATTATTATGATATATGGAGGGTAAATTATCCCAAATTCCCATAAACTCCAAAAATTATTCATAATTTTAAAATAAATCAAGATATGGTTCCTCTCACTAATACCGATCAATAAGGTTGGGCAACATAGGTAAATGTTAATGGTGCAAATGGATATATAGGTGAATAGGTTAGTAACAACTACATCCTCATATATTCTATGAAAAAACCTAATTTCAATATATTTATCATATAATTATTCCTTAGATATCAAGGAGATGTTAGATATGAAATCATAGGGGTATCCACCTGATGGTTTTTACCCTAGATCATGATACAAGCAATAATATATAGTCAAGATGTGTTTCATAATTCCTTAATCATTGATTATAATTAAATTTATTTTTTAGTTCACATTTATACATTTGATTATAATTTTTATATTTATTATGTTGAAATCATGATGGAAGGCCTTCTTTAAATAGCCAAGATTCATCAAATCTTTCTATTTATTCTTCAGATAGGAGGCCATATTGAGCAAATGTTTTTTTTCAAATTAATAAGTGGTCAACCTAACTTACTTAATGGTGGTACACACATAACTATATGGTAATGGGTAATACTTTTAGTACTCAAAAAATATATGGCATCTCCATAGAGTCCCTCTAAGGCTTGACAATATTGTAAAGGTTGCAGATCATTGAGAATTGTTACTTTCATTATATAATGTTGGAATTTAACACATTGATAGAGAGTGGATGGTATAGCATACATTTCATGTATCCAAGGGTGACCTAAGATTATTTTTTATGGCAATTATAAATCCACAACATGAATTAAATTTTAATGGGTAACAAATCCCACTATGATAGGAAGGTAAATAGTATTAGTTGACTATTATATTAACCATAGAGATTGAAAAGAGAATCAGATTGCATTACATAAAAAATATTCATGAAACATACATGAAGGACTATTAAATATGAAAATAAATCAATCACCTAAGAAACATGGAAAGAGTGAGTGAAACAATTAACATTGGCTAGAATGAAATAGCTAATCTTGATAAAATTAACTAACCTCTTAACCCAAGTGGTTAAGGAAAATAACCATAGACCTATTACCTTAGTAAATAACCCAAGGTAAATACATAGTTACACAAAAAACCTCCCTTAATGACAAAACCAAAAACAAGAACAAGTTTATATTTGAATTTTATGAACTTGTCTACATTAAGTGGTTTGGTCATTTTATCAGTTGGCTACTATATAATAGGGAAGTAGAAGTAACTAATGTCTTCATTTGTAATTAACTATTATATGTAATTATGATGAACCTTAATGTGTTTGGTCATGGCATGGAAGACTAGATTATTTACCATCTTTAGTACACTCTGGTTGTCATAGAAAATGAGAGTAGGATTTGATGACTTAAACTAAAGATCCTCCAAGATTTTATTTATCCACATAGTTTCACAACCTGCATTGACCATAGATTTATATTATAGTTATGCTAAATATAATTCCAATATAGTTTATAGTTTGCTCTAGCATGAGAAAACTCTTGAACCAAGAGTGAATACATAGCATATTATAAATTTTATTGAATCTACTGATCCTACCCAATCAGAGTTAGAATATCCTAAAAACACAAAATCTACAAACTTCTAATATAGTATGCCAGAGTCTAAAGTACCTTTGACATATCTAAATACCCATTTTATAGTTAACCAATGTAATTCCTTTGGTTTAGACATGAATCAAGATAGAAACCTCACTGTAAAAAAAATATCTAGTCTAGTGGTAGTGAGGTAAATGAGACTACCCACTAGTTGTCAATACACTATTTCATTGATCAAAGGTGAAGTAGTGTCAATTGAAATTTAGCTTCAAATTCCATAGGTGTGTGAGTTGGATTAAAATACATCATTATAAACCTTTTTATCAATGATTTGGCATACTTATTTTGTGACATGAATACAACACAATTACCTTGCCGAAACTCAACACCTTAATTGTATTTTAGTAGTCCTAAGTCTGTCATGTCAAAAGTATAATAAGTATCTACCTTCATATATTGAATGAGACTAGAAGTACTCCCATAAATGACTAAATCATCAACATATAAAATGAGACTCAAGATATCATCACAAGACACCCTTACATTGATATTTGGTTAAAATTTACACCTTTAAAAACTAGACTCCCTAAGGTACGTATAGATCTTCATATACTAGGCTTGAGATGCCTGCTTAAGCCCATACAAGGACTTGATCAACATAAAAAAAAGATGTTCCTTACTAATAACTTGAAAACCCTATGGATGAACCATGTAGACTTCTTCCTCCATATCTCCATTCAAGAAATCATTCTTGACATCCATTTGGTGCACCTATCATCCAAACTGAGTAGAAATAGCAAAAATCAAATGAAAAGTTACCATATTTGTAGTAGGAGAAAAATTTTCCTCATAATAAATCCCTTCCTCTTGTGCATAACCTTTTTCAACAAGTCTATATTTATGTTTATCCAAATAACCATCTATTTACATTTTACCTTGTAAATCCATTTACAACCAATGGATTTATTTCTTGGTGGTAGTTCCATGAGATCTAAAGTCTTATTTTTCATCAAGGAATAATATTATCATTAGGTGGCTGATTCCCACTCATTCCTCCCTTTAGCCTCAAAAAAATAATTAGGCTCAAATACATGTGAAATAATAGTTGTTAGAGAAAAATTGGCATGCTCACCTCTATTACCTTTCTTCCTTCCACACCTTATGGTAAGTCTCCTTCATTTAGTGCTTTGATTGTGGCATAATAACACTTTGGCTTCTTTGGTTATTATGTTGGAACCTAAGAATGACCTGCATCAATTCCCTCCTTAGAATGTTATTCTACTGATGAACTATTAGCCTACTCAAATTTCACACCACAACTTATAATAGAATCATTAGAAGAAAATAATGACTCAATATCAAAAACCATATCAGTTATTGTGAAGTATGGCATATGTTCATTTACTATGAAATTTATATTTACCACAACTTTGTTAGTAAAAACATCAATTAATCTATAGGCCTTTGACTTCTCGCTATACTTAGAAAAAATGTATGCTTTGGTTTCTTCATCCAAGTTACTTTTCTTTTGACTAGGAATGACTGTAAAATCTATACAATCAAAAATTTGAAAAGAACTTACATCTAGAGTTTGACCTGACCAAGCCTACTCTGGAGTCATATTATCCAATGCTTTTTTAGGAATTTTATTAAGGATGTACACTATCATATTCACTGCTTCTACCCAGTATCTATATGGGACATTTTTTCTTTAGACCATATAACAAGACATGTCCATCACTATCATATTTCACCTTTCCATAGCTCCATTTTACTATGGAGTGTAAGGGGTAGTATATTGTCTGTGTATGCCTTTAGTGACATAAAACTCAGACTATCTTGAGATGAAATCACACCCATTATCCATTCTAGGATATTTCACTAATCATCCTACCTATTTTTCAACCATAGATTTATAAGTAAAGAAGTTAGAAAAATAATCAAATTTCTTCACTAGAAAGTATACCCATTTTTTCCTAGATAAATCATCAACCAACAATAGAAAATAATGGGCTCCAAAAGGGTTAGGTGTATGAATTGGACCATGAAAACTTATATATATCAAATCTAATACTCCCTTAGCTTTTGAAGCTTTACCAACATCAAATGAATGTCTAACTTGCTTTGCCAATTGACATCCAATACATACATGATGATTATCCTAAGTAGAATAAATCCCAAAAAACCATCTTAGTCTTGCTCAATTTAGTCAAATACTTAAAATTTAAATTCCCATACATTTCATGTCATAGTGAACTTATGATATCAAATACTAGAATTACATATTCCTTTGCCCTACATAGATATGTAAGCTTATGCAGGCCTTTCTCACCAATCCCAACAACAATAATCTTGTAATCTCTAGTAGTGACTAAACATTGTTGTCTTTGAAAATTTATAACAAAATCAGATTTTGAAGTGATCTCACTAATTGAAAGTATATTTTTGTTTATATTACATATATACCTAACATTATTAAATTTATACCAAACTATACCATTAAAATTGATCTGAACATTACCATATTATTTCACAAAATGAGTCCTACCATCTCCAAAAGATACATATTCATTATTACTATCATTTTTAATAAAATCTACATACCAATCCTTATGGCCTGTATAATGGTGAGATACCCTTAAATTAAAGTACCAATCTTGATCCATCATAGAATTACCACTGTAAACCATGAAAGAAAAATCAAGAGATATTTCCCCACCTTCACCTTTAGCTACATTCACATGATGATCTTTCTTTCTATGGTTAGCCATGTCCTATTGTCTTTTCTTATAATATTTTTTAAGGTGACCAAGTTTCTTACAGTAAAAACATTTCCACTTAGATCTCTTATTAGAACCATTTACTTATGAAGTTTCTATTGGATAAGTAGTAATTTTATCAAGCTACTTACCATTTCCCTTGATGAAGAATGCACTCCCTGTAGAAGTAGATGTAGACACCATTGTCTACTCCTTCCATCTCTCCTTTTGTAATAGCAATGTGGAAATTTTTTCAAAGTCCAAAGTCTGTGGCTTATCACTCATGTATAAGGACTCTAAAAGTGACTCAAATGAAGGTGGAATATTCTACATAACTAAAGAAATCAATCCATTCATCAATAGGCTTTTACACAGCCTTCAACTGATCACTAATGTCTTTGATCTATAATAAAAAACTTATAAATGGATCCACCTTCATATAGCTTAGTAAATAATAAAAAATTCTTCAAATAAAATACCCTACTGGCTTTATATGCCTAGTATTTATAAGTAAGACTAGTCCATAAAGCTGATGCAGGGGTTGCATTTCTGACCTTTGAGATTAGATTATCTGCTACTGATAGTTTTAACAACATAAGAGCCTCAAAATTATGTTTATCATAGTCATCATAACCAGTAGCAAGCCTTTGCTCTTTATTGATCACTATTTGATCAAGTTTTTCATATTCACATATAATCAAAACCTTGTGACTCCACAAACTAAAGTTCTTGCCGGTCAATTTCTGAGAATCTGGTAGTAAGAATTGTTGAATACTAGCCATTTAGCTTAGTTTTTCATAAAAACAACTAAATAAAAAAAACTATAATGACTTTTATAAAAATTCCTTTGACATATTGATTATTTATTGATACTAAACAACTCTACAAATTTTTAGCAACAAACACAATACTATTTTCAATATCTCAAATTTTTGTCACTGAAACAATTAAATTTAGAAACCTAAAACTCCAATTTAAAAAAGTCTTTCTCCATCCACATCCAAATAAAAACCCAAAAAATGGTGAAACTTTTAACTTACCAAATGCCTTTATGATTATTAATCAATGTTAGGTCCCAAATAACCCCTATTGGCTAAAGTTTTGATTTATTTCAATTAAAACATTAAAAATAATTGAAAGAATAAAACTTTAGGTTAAAATTTTCATGAAAATAATCAGCATATCAGAAAATTGGCCTACTTGTAAAATTTTAGGTGTAGATTCTGAATTTGTTTCTCATCCAAATCACAAACCATCTGTACCACTATTTAAGTTATTAATTAACTCAAAATTTAGACTTTTATTTCATTGAAAATGATCAAAATTTAAATTTTTATCCTCTCCCCTAAATTGTAGGATGTTGTATACCATATAACCTACCTAGAAAAAAAATAGACTTCTCAAATAGCCTAAAATTGATTCCTTTGACCTTATTTTGATCTTTTCATCTTCCCAACTAGTTTTTTAGTCTTTAGGTTAAGCTTACAAAAATATTCTCTCCTCCAGCTCTCCACTGGGTGCATGAAGCTCCTCCTTGGCAAGACACTGACCTCTCTAACTTCCACAGACCTCTACTCAATCTCTATAAACCATATGATCTAAATACCATATTATATTTAACACAAAGATTTAAAAGAGAATCATATTACATTACACAATACATATTGAAAAACCAAACATGAAGGCCTATTAAATAGGCAAAAAAATGAACCACCTGAGAAACATGGAAAGGGTAAGTGAAACAACCAACATTGGCTAGCATGAAATAGCTAATCCTGATAAAACAAACTAACCTCTTAATCCAAGTGGTCAAGATAACTAACCATAGACCTATTACCTTTGTCAATAACCCAAGGTAAATACATAATTATGCTAACATTGACTAGTGTTCATTATCATCATAGGCCTTTATTATGATGATCTATGGTCTAAGTAAAGACTATGAATATACCAATATTTTGATTAAATTTATATTATAGAGATTTAATTTAGAACCTATGTGTACAAGTACTCTTTTTATTTTATGATTTGTGATTATCTCAATATACAAGTGTTTTTATGATCAATACCAAGTGGAGACATGTCCCAAGGATTAAAGGTAAGTTTATGGGTTGATGACAGATGACCCATAAGGGATTAAAATTATATAGGATCAAAATCAATCATAAATATTTCTTCCTAGAGTGTTTTTTAATTAATGTGATGATGAGTAGAAGATGATTTGAGAAGATCCTTTATGAATATTTTGGTAGGTATCTTTTAGAGTTGTTGGATAATGTCATATTCACCTTTAAGGGTAGTCATAAGAGACCTTCTAATATTGGTGATGCCATTTAAAGGGTATACTTTAATATGTTCCCTAGTACATTAATTCTACCATACCATGTGGTAAAAATGTAATCTAAAGAAGGACTTTAATCTTAATTACAATATGATTTTAAACATGAGGTCATTCAAGTGATTTGGATTTTATTTTGATAGTGAAAAATCTATGTTTATAATGGTAAATGTGGCTAATGAATGAGTCATAATGATGGTGAACCCTCATATAGTCTAGATGGTTAGAATTGGAGGTTTTAACTTGATCCCAATGTGCACTTTTCTAATTCTAGTCATGATTTATAAATGGGTCCTTATTTATCCCAAGTTGATGATTTTTAGAAGGTGATTCTTCTCCTCAAACCTCTATTTCCCATTGGTCAATCATGTCCTAGATATATTTACAAAGTTACATGCATTTACAACATTCATGGAATTTAACTATGTGGTAGTTATAATACTCATCTTCCATATACCATGCATGCTTGGGTTGACTTTCATTGAGTGGTTTAGTTTTAGGAAGTAAAATCATATTGGTAGTTATAAGCTTCTTCAAAACATTCTCTACAGGCTAGCATAGATTATTATATCATCATTTTATGGATTTTCTCTTTGGATTACTCTAGGAACAATGATAGTTAATGAAATTTGAGATGTATGAAGATTTGAACCTTGAATGGTCTGGAAGTGTTTTACATTTTATACTCCATCACCAATGACATTATTATTTTTATTAAATAACTTTGGCTTCTCTAATGAGGGCTTATTTTGATTTTGGTTATTTTTTGAAAATATTTTATTATCCCTTTGGAAATGAGGCATTCTCAATTTGAATCCCCTTTTCCATGAATAGAAATGAAGATAGTATCTTATTTTTTCTTTAGGACCAAACATGGGAATCATCTTACAAGACTTTTACATTTTTTTTGGAATGACAAAAAACATTATTCATTCCTTTTTTTAGCATTTTATAGATCCAATAGAGTGATTTCATGGTCAACATTGTAGGAGAAGTGTTTGTAATTTTTTTTAATTAGATACCCAAATGATGTGAACAATCTCTTATGGATATTCATAAACCATTCCAATGTAATTCTTCCAAGACTATGAGGGAAAAATATAAGCATATAATTATCATTGTATGCCACTTTTTGATAGTAAATAAAATATTATATTACAAATTATCACATATCTCCCTTTCCTTTATATTTATCAAATTTAGGATGCTCAAAAGTGAGGTGGGAAAGGAGTATGCATTATGTTTGTGTCAAGTGGAAAGGGATATAAATACTCAAATTTATCCTATCTATGTGGCCCTACCTCTATTCTTTGGATAACATATTTCATTAATTATCTTCTTTGGTGAAGGTGATATCAATAAAAGGGATAGATGATAAGGTTTGATGTTTAGGATAGTTTTGATTCTAATTTGTGAGAGATGCATTGGTTTTAGATGTATTTTTAGGAGTGTGAAGCATGT